>WOFM01000482.1:1810369-1905157 GCA_011428145.1 Ericerus pela
AAACCCCAAACAATCAAAATAGAAAATTGGTGTAAAAGTGAGGTACTTTGTACTCTAGTGTTTATAAACAAATGCACATTGCGAGATTTTCCTCTAATCAGATATTTAGTTGGAAGTACACGTGTTTGTAGAAGTGTTTCCGATATGTAGGATACCAAAACTGCCCATGTGTCGTCTCTATCATATATATATCCTCAAAGAATATAAAGAATCAGTAATCATAATATGTTGTTGGAATTTGGTGTCAATATGGACTGACCCTAATCAATTGTGACAAATCATGATGTAAACGATGACTGTTTTTTTGCAAAGTCCATAATGTTGAAGAATCTGATCAGGATTAAAGTATTTAAACAAAATAGTTTTATTTATAGTACTAAAATTGGCAATATTATTTGTTGGTTGCAGACTGGCATTAAAAGTACGATTCAAAATGTATTTTACTTTAAATAATGTTGGGAGGTGATCCCGAACAACCTTATGACATTACATTATTTGTTTAGATAAATGCATAACCTGTAAGTGAAAATAAATAATATGTTTTTGTGCTTCGGTTATGGCACCTGATTTCCTGATTTTTACTGAACAGGTTAATATCATTAATAATATGAATTGTGCATCCACTATCGACAACAAATGTGGTTCGAGGGATTGAATTTTCATCTTTAATATTATCAAAATCATTAATTTTAGTATTATTATTATTAACTGTGAAACTAAAGCCCACTTCAGAGCATTTGTCATTAACATTATTATTATCATTGCACATTTGTGCAGAATTCCTATTAATATTATTACTACGATCATCAGATCTATTAACATTATTGTGATTACGAATTGTGAAAATTATTATTATTATCTCTGTGAGATCTTCCTCGACTAAAACCATGATTATTATTTCGATTTTGCAACCGACCACGATTGAAACGATTATTAAAATTACCAGAATTACAACCGACATTGTTATGGTTGCCAAAAAACAGATTCTCCTCACCAGCAACAGGTACTGATAAAGGTTTTAGAGACACAGAACTTTAAGAATTACCTCTAGCTGTCGACTTGCTATCCGAAGATAGTTCACGCTGGAAATTGTTCAGCCTCATGAACACACCATTCAGGTGACGACTTCTGCATCCTCCAGAACAACTTTGATCGGACAAAATTTGGCAGGCAGCGATCTCATCAACACCAGGATAAACTGCTTCATGGTTGTCAGGTCTCCCAATTCAGTTAAGCGACGACATCAAGCGAGGAAATTAAGTAGATACTTCTGCAAATCAGCACCAAAAACATACCATTTAGCATACAATTCCCCTCGTAAATCCATCAGCGTCTGGTCATTGCCATTGTCAATTAAGTTAGTCAGCACTTGAAACATTTCTTTCGCCGTCGTGTACGTTTGAATCATCTCCAGGTACTCATCAGTCACATTATTTGCGATCAGGAACATCGCCTTAGCATTTTCCTTCGACCAAGAATCTCCCCTATTACGAACAGTTGGTAAAGAATCAGTTAGTAAATTACCGAACAAATCCTTTGCCAACAGCAGCTCTTTCTGGAACTTCCACATTCTGCCATTTTGCCCATTAAACGGCTCAATACAATTCAGCTTCTTGACGTCTATCTCGATGACAGGTAACGACGATCAGTTGCACCGCAATCAACAATTTCAGCAACTATCAGATGCACTCACCAACAATTCAACTCGAACGAGGTCACAGGAACAGCGAGAAGCGAACATATTAAAATAAGAAAAATGAATTAGAAGGCATGGTTACTACTTGGAAGAAGCGATCAGGATTTGACAGCACAACATTGACGAGTTATAACAATGGCGACCACATTGACATCCAGGTAACTGGGCCCATAACCTGTGAAGAAATAGGAATTATCGAAGGATCGAACTGTACGAAAATACCGACAAAAGACTCTAATTGACTGTAGACATAGAATGAAGATCAGACACACATATTACAAACACATAAATAAAACAGAAAATATTCACTTTCACGAACTTTTATTTCCACATAAAAATGGAGGAGATGTTAATTCATCAACGTTTGATGAGCGACAAGAGGCACACAAAATATATTATCATAGTTGGGTTTCAAACATAAAATCACAGATTACAAATAATACTAAAAACAGTGTTACCAAAACAAATGATATGTGAGAATAATAGGCTAGCGTATAATATAATTTGCTATCATTCTCACAATATGAAATGGCAGAACATACTGTTGTTCTGCACTCCACCTACACTCGCTCACTAACACTTAACGCAACTACTCTTGATAGCGCGTACTAACAATATTCAGGTTGTGTGAACAAACACGACTTTTTTCATTTGTTCACCCGAGAACGCTGAAACTCATTTCCCACTCAAACTTTAATCTCGTAATGGAGGGAGATCGTTCATCTTCCTCAAACTTGTAACTTGTACTTTAAATCATTGCATTATAGTATCTCTAACTAACTTGTTTCTTTCCTTGGATTTCAACCTCACTTAATGGTAGCAGAGCGTGGTTCCTGAACAGTTTGTACAGAGAGATATTTAATCTTTCATTTTGATTTTTTGCTATAGTATCCAAAAAGTTAAAGGAACAATAAGCTTTTTTTTGTTAAAAAGTTTATTTTTTTACAAAGTATATTTTAATTCATGAGTCCTTAACTCAGTGAATTTTTTTTTCGTTTAATTTTTCGAAAAGTTCATAGAAAATTATTCGAGGTTAAATTGAATTGCATTGGTGCCAAAATAGTTTAACGCCATTTCAATCATCTTCCAAAAAATACTGGATCGTCTTTTTGTGATAAGGTGAAACAAAAAAGGATTTTCGCCGTGGGATTTCAGATTACTTCGGACCTGGATCGTCTGTTACAGTAAGGTGAATCATCAAAAAAGTTCAAAAATCAGAGATTGCTGTTACGTCGAACTCAATTATCGTGATCTTCGAACGCCATCATCTGCTAAAAATCATCATCGAAATTTCGTCGATCAAGTGCTGCTGATTCAACCATTTTGTATGCTGCCAAGACTGAAATTCTCTGAAGACGACCTGAGATTGATCCAAGTACTAAATCACGGGAAAACGCCAATTACTCACAAACTCAACTGGGAAATATTCAACGGAATTCCGCAAATTACGGCTAATGTAATTTTTGATACTTTCAAATTATATATTTCATTTACTATTGCGGAAAACGATTGGATATATTCAGTGATTTTGTGGGATATTGAGCAAAATTAGTAGTATAAAATTTTTTTACTTTAGGAATTTTTTTACCTTCAAATTCCAAAATGCTTAATTTCAAGAACCCCCTTTAATTTGGTAAAAATCAAGTGAAATTTCACAGGATGATTAAGCTTAAAAATAAGTTCGAACAAAGCAGGTTACGAATGATAAGGTTTTGGAAACAGATTGCTAGTTGCACATCAAACTGTGAAGGAACAATTAAAATTAAAGAAAAAGATTATAAAAAATTATTAAATATTTTTGAATACGAAAAAATAACAGACGTAAGAATTAATTTAATTGAATTTCATTCTGGAAAACATTTTCGGGAGAAATAGTTTTAGAAACCTTCTCAGTAAATGTTAGTGAAATAATTCACTATAAAAGAGTTATCGAAGTCGCAAAATTCATAGAAATTTCAAAGAATATTTTCAGTATTCAAGCTTTGGACTCAATAGAATCTTTCAGAATTTTTTTTGAAAATTTTGAGAGAGAAAATCTTCTTTAAAAATATCGAAGAATAAATTAGTACGAACATCGTTTATCCACATGCACATCATTTTTACCATTAGATATCTAACACAGCAATTACTCCACAGATCTCGATATGGGGAAGAAAAAACTTAAAATGGCAGAGGGAACAAACCCGCAAGCAGAAGCAGCAGAGCCCAAAACTACACACCCTTCACCATTACTCTTAGCAGAGCAACCACGGCAGCATCCTTCACCACTAACACGCAACATTACAGACCAACAAACCTCCACACAACAAACCAATCCTAACATTCAACATACAACGAGCTCAAACAAAGAAACAAAAACACTTAACCTACCAAAAACAGTTACGATTACTTTCCCAACAACAACTATATACACAACTACAAACCCTAACATCCAACCCACATACTCCATAGTAACCGCAACAGAAAACCCACAAACTTCAAGATACAGACCAACAACAACAGCCTTACTAACAGCCGCGAACAAACAAACAATAACACAGGGAATATTACCTATCCCCAACATCATACCAATACAACAGCCGAGACAAACATTTTACACAACCAGCACACCACACACTCAACAGACATACAAAAGTCCACAAAGAACATACATAGAAATCTCAATGGCACTAGCAGAGATAAAAATTCAACAAGCCAAAAACTATGAAGTAGCCTTATACCAACCCACAGACGTAAGAATATTTCTAAGCGTATTACAATTTCAATTAACGGACTTAGATAACTTACCAACGGATGCAGACACAATTTTACCAAAAAATTTACGACATAAAAAAGGAACTTACCATTTACATAACAAAAATAAATAACGAATTCGAACAATTACAAACAGCTCGACAAATACAACAACAGACCGCTCAACAATACATACAAGCCAGACAACCACCAGAAATATATTGGGACACAAACATAACATCACCAAGCAAAAAACAAAGGACAGTGTCCCGGACATCCAGCGAAGAAATGATAAGCCCCCGCTCCACGGGCTATTACAGATTAGGCTCAGAGGAGCGACACAGACCTGCTACACCTCAAGGTAATACCATAAATACATCCATAACAACACTCGAACAAACCCCCAAAAGGAAAAGATCATCAAAATGGACGTACAAAGATGATCAAACACCACAAATACCAACTATAGAAACAAAAAAATCAAGAACAAAGAACATAACAGACGAAACAACACCAATTGACCAAACACCCCCAAGAAAAAACAATAATACAGATACGAACACAACAATACAAAGACGTGCTATAATAACAAAAACACACATACAAACTCCAAACAGACAACCTATAAACAACATTTTAATTCAACCAACCAAAATAATACTAGAACAAAGAACAAACGACAAAAATGAACAAGAACATCCGAATAACATACAAAACACAACAAGACACAAAAACATACTCCATATACCAAAAGTCTGGGAAATACCCGCCGGAACAAACACCTTAACACAAACATGCCTCCTTAAAACGCCAAAGTACAAACCACCAAAATTCAACAGGAAACGTATATCATACCCAGACTTCATAACATCATTTACCAAATACATACACACAAGAGAAGATATCATAACACCTCAAAAATGCAAAATATTAGAAGACGCTTTGCCAAACACTATCAAACAAAGACTAACAACGCTAGGACATAACGAACAAGGATATTTCAGAAGACTCCAATACTTACACGATGAATTTGGAGATGAATCAAGATTACGCTCAGAATTATGGCAAACTCTAAATAACATACCTCTTGCTCAGAATACAAAAGAAGGTCTACGTAACGCATACGATAAAACATGCATGCTACTAGACACTATTCACAACTTTGTACCAGAGTTAACAGATGACTTAACATTTTCAGCATTATTACGTATCTTTCCTAGAAATTCATACTCCAATAGAATAAACATTTCCAAACCAAATTCAAGAGCTGTTTTAGAGGCTGTTTACCAAGAAATTAAAACTAGAGACTTGACAGAAAAACCTGACATAATGAAAGAAACATACAAAACACAAGAAAACCAACAACAAAACAATACATACTACAGAGACAAATCGAATAACGCATTTAATAGAAAACAATACAATAGACAACAATATAACAAACCCACCAATAATAATACAACAGAAAACTCAACACAACTTAAAAGTAGTCCTAACTTTCACTCAAATATAGAACAAGGTAAACCTTCACCTGAACATTACTTAGATAATGATATTGATGATTTCTCTGTTCCAGCGCACCACTATAAAACAGACACAGACAGCAGCATCCCCGAACAACTTTACCGCTTTTCAGCCATAGCAACAAAACAGAGATGCATGTTTTGCAAGGGACCACATTGGAGCTACCTTTGCTGCAACAACAAATATAACATATTAGAGAGCAGACGATCCTGTTTCAGACAATTTAACTTGTGTCCTAAATGTGGAGTGTTAGCAACAGCAGACCATTGCAACCAAAAACAGAGAAGATGCAGATGGTTCCAGTGCCAACAGACCAATGCTCACCACTCAGCATTATGCCCCAGAGCAACGTACCCGATGACAAAAACAGAGGCTAACAAATACTTAGAGAGAGTAATAGACCTACAAACTAAATTCCCATTACGTAAGACAGAGCAAATAAATACAAACACCAACGCAAAACGAAACAATCTTAATAATACGACTTTTTTACAGCCCTGCCAGAACCAAGAAAGCAAACAACATCATACTATAGAGACTGAGGAGACACCAGAGGCACAAACCATAAACACAGCAGAACCAACAGAAAAAACAATATTACAACCACCAATACCGAGTAAGTTAAAATTATTTACAATATTATCAACAAACAATCAATTCCTTACATTTTCAACAACCATACGCAATCCCAAAACACTACAAACATACCCAATTAACGCATTCTTTGACTTAGGAAGTACCAAAACATATACTTAATAGTATAGCTAATCAAACCCTCAAATTACCTATAGTAGGAACACACACCTTAAAACTAACTGGCATACAAAATCAGATATCCGAAACATTCCACACAAACATCGTCAAATTTGAAATTGAACATATAAAAAACAAATTTACAAACCACATAGCTCGAACAGTCGCAAACATATCAAATAAATTAGACGCACAAAATATAAACGAGATTAAACAAACTCATCCAGAATATAAAAATTTACACTTTGCACAAACTTTAAAAACAACATCGAAAATACACATATTAATAGGCAACAAATACATGTGGCAATTCATCAAATCAATCACTCACTTATCCCCATCCATACAACTCATAGAAACGGACTTTGGATTCCACATAACTGGACAAACAACAAACACAAAACAACCAACTGAACCAGAACACATATTTTTCTCATCAGAACTAGATATAGAAAACTTATGGAAACTCGAAACAATAGGAATAACCACACCAGACTTAACGGCAGAACAAGAAGAACAAAAAGCAATCGAACTATTTTACAATAACATAAAATTAGTTAACGGTCGATATCAAGTCAGATGGCCATGGAAAATCTACCCACCACTACCAGACAACTATTCTTTAGCCTTCAGGAGACTCAAAAGTCAACTTCCAAGAATGCACACCTCACCAGAATTTTTTGAAAAATATAACGCGTATTTTCAAGAACTATTTAAAAATGTCATAATAGAATACGTTAACAATAAACATTCAACAGAACCAATACATTACTTAGCGCATCACGGCCTAATAGACCTGTGGCGACTACTGCCACACTACTTCTGCTGATTGCTGTTCTCCCTCGATCACTGTCAACCGGCATTGTGGCCGAGTGTATATGGTGCTGGCTTTTGGTGGCGGTGAGCGAGGGGAATTTTAGGTGTTCATCCGGTACGGGTTCGAATCCCCGTGCCACCTGAACACCTAAAGTGGTGTCCCCGACGTGATCCGGGGGATGGTAATGCACGCCATCTCTCGGACATGTACAAAACCGGTAGCCGTGGTGGTACGTCATACCACCGATGCCGGTATGTGATGGCGCTGTAGGGTGTGCGCCACGGTGCGGTGATGAGGGGTGGCATCACCACGCGCCGGTGTACATCCTTGCCCGCAAGGCGCCTCCGTACTGGTTGCCGTATCACGCTCCGCTATACTGGGGGGGAGTGGTGTGGCAACTACTGCCACACTACTTCGGCTGATTGCTGTTCTCCCTCGATCACCGTCACCCGGCATCGTGGCCGAGTGTATACGGTGCTGGCTTTTGGTGGCGGTGAGCGAGGGGGATTTTAGGTGTTCGGCCGGTACGGGTTTGAATCCCCATGCCGCCTGAACACCTAAAAGACCCAACAAAGCTTACACACCCAATCCGAATAGTTTTCGACGGATCAGCCAAAACCAAAAAAGCAAACCACTCAATGAACGATTGCATACACAAAGGCTTAAAACTTCTGGCTGATTTAGTAAAATTATTTATAACATTCTGACTCAACCCAATAGGAATAAGTGCAGACATTAGAAAAGCATTTCTACAATTGGAACTTAACTCATCAGATCGCGATGTCACCAGATTCTTATGGCTCAAAGACCCAAACAAACCATTAACAAACAACAACCTCCTCATCATCAGATTCAAAAGAGTACCATTTGGTGTCATAGCATCACCATTTTTACTTGCAGCAACATTACTATATCACTTTCAAACTACTAACCCTCAATTTTATAACATACTAACAAATCACTTCTACATAGACAACCTAATTACATCAGTCTCAACACACGAACAAGCAGTCAAATTATACAACGCATCCAACAAAACTTTTAATGATATTTCCATGGAACTAGCACAATGGGCAACAAACAACTCAGAATTACGAACATACTTTACAGACAACAAAGCAATACAAAAACCACCCATTAAAATACTAAGCATTCAATGGGACTACACAAAAGACATACTCTACTTAAAACCAAAAATAAAAATACCAGAACAGCATACCAAAAGAACTTTCGTCAGCAACTTTTCAGCGATCTTTAACCCATTAGGATGGTTTGCACCATTAATGGTTCCTGCAAAAGCGTTTGTATGAACCCTATGGAACCACAAACAAGACTGGGACACACCATTACCAAACTCTTTAATCCCTATTGCAGAAAACATTATAACAGACATAAGCAAATGTAACGACATATGCTTCCCAAGGAAATTTTTTCAAAAACCCTTTCTACCCGAACAAGCAGAAATTCACACATTTGTAGACGCCTCCGCCATAGCATATTCTGCAGTAGCATACTTACAATACAAAACAAATAACATACATACACTAAGATTTCTAATAGGCAAATGTAGATTAACACCAGCAAAAACACACACAATACCAAAATTAGAACTAATAGCTGCATTACTAGGAGCACGTCTCATAAAGTTTCTTAGAGAAACATTGCGCATACCTAACAATAAACAATCTTTCTTATGGTCTGACAGCAAATGCGTACTCATATAGCTTACACAAAGAAAAATCTTACCCCCCCTTTACACAAAACAGAGTCAAAGAAATAATAACAATTCCAAACATAACATTTCAGTATGTACCGACAAAAGAAAACCCACCAGACATAAGATCAAGAGGATCAAATTTATCGTCCCTACTACAATTAAAATGGTTTACAGGACCAGACTGGCTAACACAAGAAAAAACACAATGGCCATAGACAGATTTACATACATTAAAAGATGAAAAGTCAGAAATACAAATAGAAGAACAACACCAACAAACTTTTTGCACAATAGCAGAATCCCTACACGGTTACGCTCAACCTCACATTAATGAAACAATATTAAATAACACATATAACAACCACACATATACACGTAAACATAGACAAACACAATCCAAAACATACGAGATCCCACATTATGAAAAAATATCAGAAACAGTCACTAACAATAATACAAATCCCGATATAGACCATGAAGAAATAATCCACAATACACCACAAACACAACACATACACCCACACGTAAACAAAGAAGAAATAATAGATCATGAAGAAATAATTACAAACTCTAACTCATCACATACGAACATACCTATGACATACATATATGGAAACAATTCGACACCATTTAACTTAGACATTACTAAATTCTCGTCACTACAAAAATTAATTAAAACATTTCAAATCATAATAAGAGCACTAAAACAATTTCGACAAAAAACAACACAACAGAAATCATATACAACATCGTATCTTAACACAAACAATCAATTCTTTCAAATACTAACCATTTTCATCAAAGCAGAACAAAACAAATATTGTAAACGCATCTTTCAACAATTACAACAAACAAACCCACCCCCATATGCAATACTGAAAAAATTCCACATAAAACCAGATAACGATAATATGCTCAGATTATATAATTACCTACCACCACATACATTACACACAAGAACCTATACCCCATACCTTTTGCCTCCAAACTCATACTTAACTAAATTAATCATATTATACACACACGAAAAAGGTTACCATAGCGGAACCAGATATACAGTCGCAAAATTCAGAAAGAACTTTTTCACTCCAGCCATTAACAAACTAGTCATATCCACAATTAGGAAAAACTGTTACAAATGTAAAATCCACTCAAACAAACCATACAAACAACCACCCTTTTCAACCATACCAGACTTCAGACTCAACGAAAATGAGCACCCATTTACACATACGGGAGTAGATATATTCGGCCCATTTTACACATACAATAAAATAATAATAAATAAACAACCACAACAGATCTCTCCATCAACAACATACTCAAAAAGATGGGTTCTCATATTCACATGCCTCACTATACGAGCAATATATTTAATACCGATTGCATCCTTACAAACAGAAGAAATATGATGTGCATTTCACTCATTTTTTGCAGACAGAGGAACTCCAAAAATAATACTCTCAGATAACGCAGCACAATTCAGAGTCATCAACACAAATATAACAAACTTCTGGAACAACATAACAAATGACAACAAAGTACAAAATTACCTCTACAAAAATCACATACAATGGAAGTTCATACCAGCTAAAGCCCCATGGTACGGAGGCACTTACGAACGCCTAATAGGCATCATCAAACAAGCCTACTACAAAACAGTAGGACATCACCCAATTCACATACATACATTTAACATTACCATCAGACAATTACAAATAATAATAAAAGAAAGACCCTTATGCCCAGAAACAGAAACAACGACCTTTTCATACCTAACACCAGCCAACTTCCTTCATGCTAATTTCCAACATATTGTCTTAAACTCTAACAAACCAGAAATCAATCACACAACAACGGAAAGACACTTACAACACATATGGAAAATGGATCAAACATATTTGAAAAACTTATGGATTCAATGGAAACAAAATTATCTCCCATATCTTAGAGACAAACAACCACAACCAATACCAAATAACTACCGAACAAATAACAACATCCCACAAATTGGAGATTTAGTACACGTCATTGACGCGGTATCAACACCTAACAGACCACAACTAGCAGTGATCAAAGAACTACATAAATCCTCAGATGAAATAGTCAGATCAGCCTCTATTATGTTCCCCAACGGAACATTCACCACCAGACCCCTCAAATATTTAGCACCACTAGAATTAAATTCCACAGACGCTTTACAACATGCACACACAAAAGTAGTGGCCCAAAAAACACAACAATTACGAATTATCATAAATAATTCGTAGTCCAGACGTCTTTAGGAGAATCTACTCTGGGTAAACTCTAAACAAAACAGATCAAGTTTGCAACCAGAGGACCCACTGTGAAACCAATATAAAGATTGGAGAAACAGGTGACACCCCACAAACCAACAGAAACAAAACACTAGCCAACCATCACTTATCCTCACAGAAGGAAAAATGATGTAGTTGACGTGTTTTCGTATTAACAAACAAATTAATTTAATTTTAAAAATTTTTCAGAATCACAAATGTATCCAGACATAAACGAAACAACAAAAGACGAGGAAGCAGAGTGCTCTACAACAACAAATAAGTAACGAACCTGTGATACCAGACCTTCTTACACATGAAGGCAGATCTCATTATTATATAATTAACAAATAAGCAGTAGCTCAAAAAACAAAGTGAGAAACATTGTGATAATAAACAAATAAGCAATACCTCAAAACAAGGTACGAAACATTGTGATCAAAACGTTCCTATACCATTGTACAAATGCACACATTTATTTGTTAAACTTTATAGTTCCTAAACATAAACATATTCTTAAATGTTATCGTCTGTAATATATAATAAATAAATAATAATATTTCATAAATGTCTCTTTATTTTGTAATATATCATCAAACACACAAACCTCTCTCCAATCAGACAATTCAATACATACATAACAAACATTAACAAACACCAAAAAAAAAAAAACTTATTATTTTTATTTTACTTTTCATATACAGATAATACATAAACAAACAGACGAAAACCCTACATTGACTTATACATGGAAGGTAGACTGGGAAAGACTTAGACTTCCCCCCCAAGTATCGTGAACGACGGTGTCGTACATGATTCGATATCAATAATGTACGACAACATCGATATCTCAATGATGTCATTGATCAACTCAATGACGTCAGTAGAACAGACCTATCAAAACATGACCAACTTACACAAACACAGACAACACGGACAAGTTCGTTAGAGTAAAAACGAACGACTTCATTCGGCTAATGGCGACGAACGTGTATTCAACAAGCTCTTTTTATATTTGATCTCACTACATTATTATCATATACGTGCTTCTCTAGTCTATTTAGACTTACAATATAAATTTTTTTTAATATAATTTGATGAGCTAACCTTAGCCGTTATGACCTGCCAACTGTTTATTTTATTAATTCATAATAAATTTTGTTTTTACCAGTATTTGCTTTGAGAACTTGTGGTGGTTGTTGAGGTATAAGTCCTCTCCACTTCTGGCAACACTGTTTACAATATATACTCTGTTTACTGTACTCTTTCAGGATATACATTTGATGGAGATGACATACTGCTGTTTTACATTAGGGTAGACTGTCACTAACATATACACTGAAAACATGTACACAACATACAAGGTACCCCAAATCAATCGACATTGATCAATCAGAATAATCAGACTCTCTGGAATAGGGTAATTTGTACCAGAGTGTTTGTAACAAATGCACCTTACAATTTTTTCCTTCAATCAGATTTTTAGAAATCAAAACACGTGGCATTGGCAGCTCCATCCATGGATGTGACACCAAAACCTCTATTTTGTTGTCTCCATCATATATATATCCATATATATCCTCAAAGACTGTACTCATATTTGTGCATCTTAATCTGGTCACACTCACTCCATTCAGCTGTCCTTCTACCATTCTCACTTCTGTAAATGTGCTCAGCTGCCATTTGTGTAATAAACCATCATAGTGAATGTGCAACTTTGCTTCTTTAACTGAGAAAAGATCAATTTGACCTTATCAAAATGCTCAATCATTTAAAATAGTCTCACGCATGCTCAGCATGACAAAGCATTTCCAATATTTCCTTTTAAGACAAGATGTAATGAATTGAGAACTTCCAAGTTACAATAATTATATGCTTACATTGCTCACTTTATTCAGATGTTTCATCAAAGCTTTTGATCAGACTCTGCGTTGAGTCATACACCATTTAGGATTGTAATTTTTCCAAGCCCTGTTTTATTCTGTTGGTTTAACATGCTCATCGTCAGTGGAACAAAAAAATGGTGATCTGAAAAATTACGATCCAAAATTGTGTATGTCTTGACTTGTACTGTGACTATAGTTCTCTAGTTTTGTGGGTTGTTAAGTGAAGGTAAAATTTAGACTTTTTAGATGCTCATTAGATAATGTACCCACTCGAGAACAAAATGCAGTATGGGAAACAATCGTATGAATGTACTAGATTTCACAATGATTTACTCTTATAGGTTAAAAATTGATTGTAAACTTATTATTCTCTTATTTTGGCCAGAAACTAGACTTACTGAAAATTCTCATAAATTCTCGAACATTTGCTCATTTTTGAGCTTAGAATTTGTTTTTAAATGTCAAGCACTTATTTTTCAAGTATTTGCTGAGCAAATGGTCAAATGCTTGAGCATTTAAAAAAAAGAAAATGTTCGTTACAATCACTATCTGCCAGTAAAGAGTCTTACAAGAGATATTTATACTATACTAAATATCAAACTCTGCAAGGAAAGTGAAGTTGCCACTGCCATCTTTGAATTTGGCAAAAGCACCATATGAATACAAGGGTGGTATAGGATTTTTAAGTCATATTGTATTTTATATGGGATAAATTGCATTTATTTTGGTTTTAGGCAATTTATATTTTAAAAATAGACGTAATAAAGTACCTAATATTACATTTTTATTTTTTAACAAAAATTTTTTTTCTAGTATGAATCTACTTCATTAGTCTGTTTTTAATATTATTATAATGTTTCTAAAACCAAATAAATGCAATTTAGGCCATATAAAATACAATTTGACTTGAAAATACTATTCCACCCATGTATTTATATGGTGCTTAAATCCAATTTGGAAATGGTGGCAAGCAATTGGCTTCACATTTTGTCACTGTAAAATGATATGAGTTTGGGTAATTGTTTACCTGCAATTCACTGAGTTTAGAGGTATCATGGATAATAGAGCGGAAAGAAAATTTAGAATACACACGATGTAAAATTGATACGGCTGTTCGCATAAAATTTTTATTTTGCCTAGCACTATTTAATTCAGCTTACTTATATTTATTAGAGGCTACGAAATTACCTTATTATTTGGAGCGGACTATAGTATAGTACAAAGGCTGGTTCACAATTAACAGGAATGTGAATGAAACCATGAACAATGAAAGTACCATAAATAAGTTTGGTTAAAAACAAGTTTTTAAAAAATACGTTTTTATAATTTGAAGAAGAAAATACGGCGAAAGAGAAAATAAAATTTCTCACTTTTTTTCTGAGACAGAAACAAACAAAAATTGAAAAAACAACTGATAAAAACGGATATAAATGTATGTGTGTGCCGCAACATGTGAAAGCAGCGCTGAAGTTGGTCATCTATGTACTTACTTCAACAAATTGAGTGAGTAGAATAAAAGCGTATAAAAATGGAGATGTTCACATTTGGCTGCAAACGAGAACTGCCCAAAAACATGAACAGGAAAGATGGTTTGTCTTTCCCATTCTCATTCTTAGATTTTTTGCACTGTGCATGAGCAGTCCACTTTATTATCACCTACCATTCACAATACTGGTACCTTTTTCATGCTTGTCAATGTTGTATTGAGAATATAACTCATTACATTCCTATTATCGTTTACGTTTCTGTTAATTGTGAACTGCGTTTGAACATCTCTAGCCTTAAGCTTAACTGAAGGGCCAAAGTAAGGTTCTTTATTAGCAGGTATGCAAACGAGGGTAATAATAGATGAATCTCCATCTTGTGTTATTCCTTTTTCAGGAATATTTCAAGGTTTATTATTAGTATATATATATATAAAAAACACAAAATGGCAGTTCATTTCTAATCACCTTTATGGGCATACCTTCTATTGAAGGGCCCCATATCTGATTCACACTTGGCTAGTTTTCATACTACTTGCCAGGTAGTTGATGTACTAGTCTATTAACACTTAAAGTTACTTTCTATTTTAACCTTTATAAGTCAACTTCAACTTGGTGGATTGTCATGTGAGATTTTAATGAGATTCTAGGAAGAATATCCATCAAGCTAAAGTTTAATTTCATGGCTAAAAATGGCAAACTGACTTCAAATTTCTGTTAACAGAACAGTACTTCAAATAGCTTATTAGTAGCTACAAAACTATACAATATTCACGATAAGAAGTGTGTGAGGTCAGGGCACATTCAGAAAAAACAACCAACACAATGATGGTTGTTAGGGTAAAGTTGAAATTTTACCCCAAGTTTACCCAATTCAAAATGAACAATTTCTCCGAATGTCAGGGTAAATAATTAAAACACAGTAGATTATTATCAAATATTTCCCAGGTAAAACAGCCAACTCATTCTTAACGACTTGGGTGATTACCCAGGTAAAACAACCAGTTCATTCTGAATGGTTGGAGTGTTTTGATTGTTATCCGGGTATTACTTAGAGACATTACGATTGGTTGGGGAGAGAGGAAAATGTATCGATGCACATTGTTATACTATGATATAAGCATCATTTTGTAGAATTAACAAACGTTGTATTTCAAGCAGATAAGTGTGAATATGGTTTGCGACATCACACATTTCTTAGCATGAACAAAGTATAGCCAAGTGTGAATCAGGGTTAACTCAACGAATAAGCCACTTAATATACACAATTGTATGGGAACAAACCTCAAAATCAAAGCTGTCAAATGCAATTGTAAGAGAACCATTGCTGCAGAAATCTGATATTTTGGTGAAACTTTAACATAATATGTTTGTTAGAGATTCTGCGAAAATTTTACTGAAATTGCACTATTTGGGAAATTTTGAAATGGTATGTGAACTAAACAGTGGATATAAAAAGGCGTATTACCGAACTTGTACCCATACAGCTCTAGTTACCCAATTTAAGAAAAACAATTTCTCGGAATATCAAGGTAAATAATTGAAACACAATGGAATACGAGATTGTTATAAAATATTTCACGTCATTATCAAAATAATACCGTATCAACCAATCAAAATCGTTAGCGAAAATTTTCACAAACTATTTAACTGGAATAAAACTTACCCTACCCGGGTAAAACAACCAACTTATTCTAAATGGTTGGAGTGTTTTAGTTATTAATCGCGTGTTCATTCTCAACGTAGCCCTGAAGAAAATATTATGAAATACGATAATTCACTTTAAGCCAAAGCCAATTTCACTTATCAAGTCATGATTCCCATGAAGTGAAGTAGAATGAAAATCGGTTCCTCAACATAGTTGCCAACTTCAATTTTTTGAATTCAAGCATAACTTGAGAAAAAATGACGAAAATGATCAGAAATTTATGATGAATAAAATTATATTTTTGGGAATGAGGATTTTCACTACGTGGCTTGATAAATAAAGTTGGCTTTGGTTATGAAAATTCTCAATTTCAAATTGATACCACCACGCGGGCACGCACCTACCTTCAGATCGAATGGTTCAAAAAATCATTTCGGTTGTTCACGTTTCCAAAGAAAATTTTCAAAAATAAAGAATCGCTTGATTAAAGGCGGGCGCCATCAATCGTAATTAATCCAAAGAGATATTTTCAACGTTCTTGACTGCTTTGATTTTAATATAGTAGACTTCTCATTAGTTTGAGGCAACAGATCAATTAAGACGATCTAGATCACGATCTATAGATCAATCCATTAAACTGATCCAGGTCGCGATATAATTCGTTAAATAATTTCTTATTTTTATTATCAGTTTTCTAATTTTCTTCCCCCGACCTTTTTCTACTCCCCAAAAAACTCTGGGAAGCTGGTAGAGGAACAAAATATGCAAAATAAATTATAAAATAATTTTAATATCAATATTAACTTTTTAAGTTCAGGCATTCACTCAAAATTTAACAATAAATAATTTAATAATATTACAGACGATTTGATCTAATGATCTAAATTATTTAAAAAATGTTGATTGAGATCCAAAAATTAGATCATTTTTTTGAAGTGATCTAATGATCTGAAATTGCGATCTTTTGATATAGGTATTCATTTAATTTTAAAAGAATTGTGCCCCACACTGGCGGTCCTCATTGACCATCTTGTAAGTAAGCATTCAGATACAAAATATCATATATTAGAAAATAAAATACAGTATATCACTAACAATGTGTAAAACTTCTTTCAATCAATGTAAAACAAAGTATATAAATATATTTTTCACTCGTCGACTAGATACGAAAGAGCGTCCTCAAAACAATTATACCCATAAAGTCTCTGTAAAATTGTGGGAGTTCTAGGTAGGTATAATATAGGTATGAAATAACTCAAATGTAAACCAATGACGCCTTAATTTGTATAACAAATTTCGGGAATTAACTGTACCACGGAAGCTTCACAGCCTAACACCAAATTATCACAATTAAAATCGTCCAATGTATAGAAAACTTGAATTTAAAAAAAAATAGTGGGTACCACAAAAACTTAAATTAATTATACTACCAAGAATTCACATCTGCTGCGGCATAAGCTTGGCGACCGTGTTCGTTTTTAATCAGCCAAATGTGGTCGATTATTTTCCCTTTCTGAAATGTGAATGAAGAAATTATTCGACATATTCAAAATTAATAAGTAAATTCATCCATTCACATCATACAAAAATTCGAGGGGAATCGGAGAAATGATTGAGCAGATTATAAGGAACATAATTATATAGAAATTTTCCAAAAGTTTCGTATTTCGAATACGAACGGCAAACATTTGTGAAAAATTCACTTCCCTCCAAAAAGTTTCAAAATTTATAGTAAAAACCCCATACTCTCATTAGAAGCAGGATCACACGCTGAATAATTTGCATCAGATCGCGGATATTGGATATAAAATCCTAAGAGCTTGGTAAAAACAAGACGATTTTTCTCCGTGATATATGCAGCCACACACTTTCACCAAAAATATACGAGGTTAACAACGATTATAAATTATTCCACTTACTTTGTCATCTGAAACTTGTTCCAAATATAGATGGGTGTCATTGTGAATTTTCATTCTTGTGTATCCGTAGTCGCTACTACGGAAAGCAGACCATTTCGGCGGATTCGGCACGAACTTGTCTACTAACTCGTCACATCCCTGTAAATAAAACGTTAGTGTATTTTGTTTCGAAAAGACATACTCGAACTGTGATGGCGCTAATACTTACAGCTGAACCAGTAATAATATGAACTGGAGCTTTCGGGTTTGTGTACGGTTCACTTATACTGCCATTATAAACATTCATATTGTAAACCGGCCAAAAGCGTTCGTACGAATGTTCGTGCGCCCATATTTCGAGATCAACCCCATAATCGAAGAAGAGTTTTTCCAAACCGAAGCTAAAAAAAATAAATTATTTTGATAACGTAACTCGTAAAAATATAACTTCAAGTGCGACAACAGGTTAACGTACTACATACAGTTTTATTACAGGCAGACCGGTTCGAATAATGTCATCCTCATACCGACAATCGTCACCATCCGTATTCGAGCAGTACATAGGTCGGTGAGCGAATGTAATAATCCAAGGATGTTTCTTTCGGTTTTCTGGTTTATTTGCTTCCTGATGATTCATAATATAATATATTATAAGGCCTGGTTTTTGTAAATTATAACAAATTATCATTTATGAATATTAAGATTTTACTTCGACGCGTTGTAAGTATTCACTTTACTAATTACTACGGTTCTCAGCTTTTCCATACTTTCAATTTCGAAGAGAAGAAATTAATTACAAATGGACGAATAGACCATGCCTCAAATTTATTATCACCGATATTTATATCTATAATATTTAACTGAAAGTTTCCGGTTAAAAAATTACAATTACAAAAAACTATCGATAGTTATCCATATCATCTTCAACAAAAAAATCGATCTATCAATGTTTTATCGCTGAAAAGTATTTAACAGAGATATTTTATTTCCAGTTTTCTCGAGAACTACTAAACCGATGAGAGCCACACTTCTTTCAGACTTGCTCTCATATATGGCTATCTTTTGTAAAAATTTCAGCCCTATCCGTTTGGTAGTTTTCTCAAAACTGTGAACACAAAATTTTTTCCAACAACTTTTCCTCTCCTGTTTTCTAGGAAATTACAGAACTAATAGGCACCAAACTTCGAAAAAACTTGCACCAACATAAGGAAAGTCTATTGTGAAAATTTCAACCCGATTCCTTGTATCATTTTCTCAAAATCCCGGAAAAACGACTCTTCCAGGAATCTTTGTTTTACAGTTTTCTCAGAAATTAATTAACCAATAGACAAAAAACTTCTTTCATATCTGCTACAATATAAGAACTATTTCTTGTAAAAATTTTAGTCCCATCCACTTGGTAGTTTTCTTAAAACCATGAACACAAAATTTTGGGTGATACATTGCTGTAATAAACATATAAGCCGTTAATTATTTCATTAAATTATTTCCCTGATATTATTTCACCGATTATTCCTTCATATTCAACGATTACCCACAATGCCACACACAGACACGAAAAAAAAAGTTCATTGTCTAATCCAAAACAAAACAACAAATTCTACAGTGTTATCAGAAAAAAAATCCTGGGCCAGCACAAGCCAAACTGCCAAGGAGCAGCGGTTCAGGGCTAGAACATATATATATATATAAATAAATTAAATCAAAATCTATCTCTGTTTCGTATCGACTGTGGTATGTATTTTCCAAAACTGTCAAATTTGGTAATGGCTGACAATCAAAAACCACTCGACCAATTTTGCTCAAATTCAATATTAAAACAGTCCCTAATAGTCTCCAACTGCCATAAAAATTTCAAGCAAAAATCTTTTAATTTACGGGAGTTATTGTGATGACAACAAGGTGATTTTGCAAAACTGAGAACCCCTTCCCCTGAAAGTAGAGGATGAATTTCAAAAATTTCAACACGAATGTGTAACCCAGGAGAGTTTCTAACATTACTTCAAGTTTCATTGCCATAAGTCAAACAGAGGAGGCTCCACAGACTCCCAAAAAGTACCAAAATGAGCAAAAAGTGAAAATATATACATTTGTAGTGTCCAGAAGAATTCGAGTTACTTATATACTCGTGATCTAAAACTCTTGATTGGTGCTTTTTCATAGGTCCCGTTTCTGCACTAAATGCAACAACACTAGGAAAATATATTAAAAATAGAAACATATAAATCTCATTTGGGACTCTGGCTTCACGACATTGTGATTGGTTGATTTTTCATTTCAACAGTAAATTAAATATAAACATTTTTGTATTCAGTGAGGCGTCCCCTTGTAATTGTGTATTTGATTCATAGGTCATAGATTCAAATCCAAATGGCAGAATTATTTTTGTCTTTCTTTGATAACATTTTTCTTTTCATTTTGGGTGTTTTAAAACAAAATTTATTCAAATAAAAATGTTTCACAAATATCTATATTCGATCATTCCAATTTAACATTGTTTTTACATTGTACATCAATATTTGATAGTTTTATCAATATCCATGTTGCATTAAAAAAAAAAAAAACGTTGAATTTGGTAAAACCACTGAAAAATATATTAACATTTTCAAAACTTCCTTCACTTAATTATCGATATGAAATGAAAATGAGTAAATATAGATTGTTGTTGAGATGATAAGATTTTTATTTATTTGAAAACAAAAAATGGTTGAATTTAAAGATGCCACAAGCTCATGAATTTATTCAAGTAATAAAACTATTGACTTGAAATCAGTGTCATATAATTTTCATTCAAAATATGTAATTTTATGTAGTTGGTTAAAATCATGACTCCAAAAAATGTAAGTTAGTTTGATCATTCAACGAAGTTTATGTTACAAACTAATACAAAAAATAATAATAAATTTATCCTTTTACAATTACCGTAAATGATAAATAAGTTGTGCTTTTGTAAATTCAGTGCCTTATTCAGTCGTTGAATTTTTCTTGAGATATATTTGTTTAGTAGGTTATTTAACATCGTTAAATTGACAAATCAAAGGGAATTTGTGAACAAATTCCTGTACATTTAATGTCGTTACATTGTCAACAAATTGAAAAGAATTCGCGGCAATAATTTGTCAACAAATTAATGCTGTTAAATTATTGTGATTTCTCTTCAATTCTTGTTAAATTCTAAATGCATTAAATTGTCTACAAATTGAAGAAAATTTGAGGCAATAATTCGTGGACAAATCAAAGAGAATTTGCAGCAATAATTTGTGGACAAATCGAAGAGAATTTGTGGACAAATTCTTTTCAATTTTTCAACAAATTCCTTTGCATTGTTTGCATCTGTGTATTATTATTATTATTATTATTATTATTATTATCATCATCATCATCATTATTTTAGTATTCAGGTGGCATAGAGATTCGAACCTGTACCAGCTGAATACCTAAAATTCCCTCGCCTCACCAAAACCCAAAATACGGCACCATTCTCACTCAGCCACAGCTCTGGGTGATGGTGATTGAGGAAGAAGTAATATTGTGTTTAGCTGCCCACTGGCTTCCGTGTTCAAATCACATTGGGGTCACTATCTGCGGGGGTGTGCGTATATATATACATGACACCACACAATACCAAAAGGCAGAGTGTGTTCTTCTTTGTTGATGTGTGTGTGTGTGTGAGCCAAGCTCAATATTCAATTTAGCTATATAGAAAAAATATATAGCCATGAGCACAAAAAGTAGTTTGTGGACTACACATCCACTGGCCCACTAGGTGATTGACGAATGCATAACGCACACGTTCATAATCAATCACCTGTTGCCACAATTATCATTATCATTATCATCATTATCATTATCATCATCATCATCATCATCATCTTCATCATTCACTCACTATAAACACCAATATAAGAAAAATTGATATCAAAGATGAAAATGTTATCACATAAAATGTAACTGTCTTTAGCCTACTGATACTGTGTCCTTTTTTTCATTAGTTTATGATTATGTATCTTTATTAAAGTATGTGGTTCATTCGAAGCATAGGTGGTGGAATTATTTGGGCAGTTGCAGGGAATGGTCCATGGTATGTCACTTCAGGGGTGTCAATTCCAACGGGATTAAAGTGGGTGTGGCAGAGCCCCACCTCCTGGAAACCACCCTGCCATTGTTGACATACAAAGTGGCATCCCTCGTCCAATTCCTCCACTGGTAATGTGCTGGTGAGTACAGGATGTACTTCACGTGAAGAAAAAAAAAAGACAAATTACAACATCATAATCTGGAATTCCAAGTGAGAATTAGACACTCGTCTAAAAACAGTACCATTCATTTTCATTTCTCATGAAACGGATAATTTTTATCATCCCCACTCGCAACCATTTTTGAGGTCAATATTAATACCCCGTTTGCAAGCAAACTGGGTAAAAATAACAAATTAAAATAAACTTTCTCTAAAAAAAGGAGAAATTAATATCTGATTAAATCCTAATTTTTGGAATAAAATCCATTTGTTGCTTTGAAAGGAACATGTTCAAAAAAATGAATTAATGTTTGAAACGGAATTGTTTAAAAAATTCCACTCAGAAATCTGACCATAAAATACTGTTTAGCAGACGAATGAAACAAACCTTTAAATCATTTTCTAACCAATTATACTGCATCACCACTGATTTGAGTCCGTAATTGAGAAAGTAATAATATTCCGTATTGAAACTGATAATATGTGCTGGTCCAATATTGTAACTGTAAAACATCCTGTCCGGTAATCCTGGCATGCTGAATCGGGCTCGATAGTTGGAGAAATTGCTGAAAAGTCCAAGTTGGAGTTTCTGTGAATCCTGTCAATTACAATCTTTTTATAATCAGTAAAACCGAAATATTACTATGCTTCTTCGTGATTTCCAGGACACGTTAAATATGGTACATAAGCCGCAATTGGCTCTAACTGTTTCATAAAGTTATCTCCTACGCGAGCATTCTTCTAAAAATGAAAATTTTCACGGTGCAATTAATACTTAAATTAGTTCAATCACGCTGTTCCTGTATTTGAACAAGGATTTATACCGAATGCATGTCATATGCAAAATCTCCAACATGTAGAATAGCATCGTACATTCCCAATTGTGTTTCCTCCTGTAAACGCGGCAATGACTGCGCATTAACATTTCCTAAATCACCGAAAACTGCAAAATGAGGTGACCAGTTCGTTCTTCCGGGGAGCGTCCGGAAAAAAAAGATAGATGACCATCCTTGATCACTACCGCAGTGATATTCTGCAATGAAGGGATGACCATTAGAAATAAAATTATAATTCTCTTTGTAGGTACAAATCACGTTAGCTCATTTGTAAATCCGAACGTTCAGAAAGGTGAAAATTTTCAGGAAGTTTCTATGAAAATATTTCAAAATTATTAGGCAATGTATCCAATTTAGTCAGTTTTTGCAAATTATTTCGACGTTCTTAAAATCAAAAAAAAAAAAAAGTATCACAATATGGGAAGAGTTTGAGGACGAAGAAGCGTCTTCAGACAAGAGCTTAAGCAGGTTTAACTGATGAAACCATTTCAATAAATTTGAGGTACCTGGTTTAAATGATCCATGATTTCACGTTTAGAACTAAATTGCCACCGAACTACTGTTTACATGTCATTCATTAATCATTATAGCTGTTCGATTGCGAAGTAGCATTCATTTCATTTTAATCTTTTAGTTTTTATAAAGAGCTAATGGCTTCATTAGTTGAATCGCTCTCGCTCAAGTTATTACAAATACTAATTTTATAACAGTTTCACTCCACGTACATTCATCGACCAAGACTACAGGTGCAATAAAACGATTAGGCATTGATTTGAAAACAAGTAATTTTAACTTAGTTTGGACAAATTACTAGTTTAAAATTATATTCTTAAACCAACAATATCAGCACGAATAATGAGCAAGATTTTATTTCAAAAATTAGGAACAAAAAGCTAATTGACATCCAACGTACATTCCCTTTTAAAGTATAAAATCACAATTATTTCAGAATTCGAATTCTCAGAATAAAAGAATTAGAACCACAGTTCTGGTAAAAATATGATACGTAATTTACAACAGACAAGAGTGTGAATAAAAGTATGTCGACAGGGACCTTTTTCTACAACGCAAATGGGTGAGTTCGCATTCATTCCAATTTCCGAATTTCTACAAGCCTTACAATCAAAAATTTTGATTAAAAAAATTAGGAAAAGACACAAAAATCTCGTATCTTTTAATTGAATAGAACAATTTTCGGAAAATAACAACATTTAAAACAACCCTAACAGGAAATTTTGATGTACAGTTTTTTAAACTAACTTTAACCAAGCTGCAAGGTACATTCTGTTAAAAGTATCAAATATCAAGACTGAAGTAAAAACACAAATTACGTTAATCAAGGAAAGCTGTAATTTCAATGTCCATTGTTAAATACAAAAACGAAAAATGAGACGAATTGTGGAAAAGAATAGCCATGAAAAACCCAAATTTGTTCGATACTGAAAAGCGCGACAAGAAATTATGCAACATAATTGTCAAAATTCACTTAATAGATGACTATCTCAACTTTATTTGCATTTTAGTAGATAGTACATGTTTTATTATAAAGTAGAATACAAACCGTAAACTGTATCTGGTATTAGATTCGTCAGCTTCACTTTATGAATATACTGAGACCGTTTTAGTGGACCTCCATCAACGAATATATCCGATTTACCGGAAGCTTCTATTAAAGATCCACCACTTTTAAATTTTACGATGGAATTGTTCGTCTTCTGGCGAGTGCTCCATGTTACTACAATCTCGGACAAATCGTCTAATATGAAAATGTATATAAAAAAATACGTGAATACCGTTGTGGTTAAACTCATGAAGGATTGAAGCGTAAATCTAAAAATATCCAAAAAATACTAAAACAGAAAATTTTCCATTAGTTTGAGTTTTTTATTTCGTCTGATGCTAAAGACAGTAGAAACAATTATATGAATAGAATATATGAAAAATTTCTCCTATTTTCAAAGATACCAATCTCAGCTCGTTAATTTAAATGGCAATAGAGCAATCACTGAGTGAAAGCGGAAAGTTTTCTAGATTCCATACATAGAAAATTATCCTATTTTTCATTCATTTATTTTCAAACTGCGAAAGATGATAGAAAAATTATACGAACAGTAAATTTGTGAAAATTTTCTCTTCATTCCAATGATATCCATTTCAGCGTCGTAGCTTAAATAACGGTTGAGGAATCATTGAGTAAAAGATAAAAAGTTTCTAGAATCCAAAAAACTGCGAATTTTCCATTATTTTCGTTTTCGTCATTTATTCATTTTCAAATTGGTAAAGATGATTAATTATGTAGGCGTAGCTATACTTCAGTATAGTGATTCCTAACTCAACTGAGGCCAAGGGCCAGTTCTGCAAATTTTAAACTACCACCGACCATTACTAATTTAACTCCCCTTCCAACTCGATTATTATTTATTTTGTTTTAGGCGGAGCAGGCCTAAGAACCACCTGAGACTTTCAACGGATCACAAAACTACCATTTCAGAGAAAATCATAAGGAAATGTTTTAAATTTTCTCCTTTTTCCAACAATACTAATTGATAAAAATCCCACTTATGTAGCATAAATAGAGGCTTAGTAATCATTGAATGAAATATAGGTTTGTTTCAAAATTGAAATGTGTTTTGCGTTCAACATCAATTCACAAAGCACACACACACAACCACACACATACACATACAAAGACACAAAAACGGGTATTTTACGATACAACGCTTGATGCTCCTAAGTACCGCGATTCTCGCGTAGCCTCTACCGATATTCAGAATATTTATATATAAACACACCACACACACACACACACACACTCGCAAGATTAAAATCATAAAATGTAAAATTGGTTTTGTTCCGTGAAACCTGCGAAACTTACTTCCGAACGAGATATGAACTTGTTCTGGCTGAAAATCTAATCCAAAAACAAAGGGTAACACTAAAAATAAAACTAATACATTCATTTTTCTAGATTCGTAGTTTCTTCCCTGAAACAAAGGAGTTAACAAAAATATGAGATTTTTAATGATAACATCCAAAAATTTTGTATCCGAAGATAAGGTACATGGAATAATATTATAAATGAACATTACTTGATTACTCTCAGACACGATAAATACGGAATATAACAGAAATACTCCCGTTAATTACCTTTGTTATCATTCCAATAGTCCCAGCAATAGTACAAATTGAACAAATAAAAATAAAATGAATTATTACTACTAACGAACTATCACAGTTCACAATCACAGAGATACAACCTTCGAGGATATAATATCATACAGCGTAGTTCACACCTTTGACTATATCTTTGACTATATAGCTTTATAGTCAAAGGACTATATACATACTGGACCGCTAATACTGATAAAAAGCTGTGTTCAAAACAAACAGGCGTATCCCTGTTCAAAATGTTAGTTCATTATCAAATTTATTAATACGTATTGTCTTTTCCTTTGACTAGGTCTCTTCTTACCACAATTATTGCTTTTAATTACAAATTAAATCGGTAATGTTGTAGTTTCATAAAACTCAAAAGTTCAAAAATTTCAGTTAAATCAATTTAAAATTTGATTTATTGATGCATAAAAATAATATTTTTTGTTGCTGTATGACGAATGTTTTTATCTACTTGCAAAATATTCTTACAAATATGTCTAATTCTAATTTTTACATAGAAATTTGTAATTAATTCGGTTAAAAGCAAACCAGTAAACTAACATTTTGAATGGGAATATGGGTGTCTGACTCAACTTCACCAGTTGTTCATTAAACTCTGTGTTATTCTTATCAGTATTAGCAGTCCAGTATGTTTATAGTCCAGTGAACTGAATATAATATACTGGAATGCTCTCAGCCCATAACAACACGTACTATCGTAACGAAACGGTGTGTTAGAAAGAGACAGAGATAATGGGGTGGCAGAAAAACGTAAACAAACATATCAGCTCTTCATAAAATTACTTCTTTTTTAGTATTTCTCCGAATTTCTTCACCCATTTTTACCAAGAACCTGATTTGTAATTATTGCTAAGCATGAATTAATTTTACTATTGATATTTAAGACCGTCACATCTATTGACTCATTTGTAATTTACTTCGATTGTCTGTGGTTCGAGACTTGTCTTTTTTATACATACATCTTTCATACACAGAGAAAAAAAAGACAATTCTCGAACCGCAGACAATCGAAGTAAATTACAAACAAGTCAATCGACGTGATGGTATGTTTAAGGGTCAATATTCATTTAAATCATGGTAAAAAGTTGTTCGGGCTACAATTGTACATCGAGATATGGGCAGAATGCCTCGATTAAATTTCATAAGTAAGTTGCTTTAACTTTCTTTAGTCCTTTTATTATTTTTTAGCAAACATCTCTTTCTTCTATTTTTTGTTATTGAAGCTATGGATTAAGAAGGTATGAACAAATAAATGATAAAATTAATGTTTAAAAGGTTTCCTTTAAAAAAATCCTACTCTCTTGAAGACAACTTTATACTCAAGTAGACGCCTATAAACTTGAAAATGTGTGGAAAGTATCCCAAAAGTATATTCAGCAAATGTAAAAATATTCAAACTCATCAGCTCAAACATTAGATGAATAAATAAATACGTGAATCATTATACTTCATTCTTATAATAGGTCACATTTATCTGCAATTTTCTCAACATTCAGTGTTTCTAACAAAAAAATAATTTATGCCATTTTATTCTTCATTAAATTTCCTATAAAAAATACTTCACCCATTTTTCCATTTTTCCACCCAATCAAACAAAAAAATAACAAATAAAAATATCCGCTCCTATTCCATTTCTACACTACCATTAACAGACATTAGTAAGAGAGAGATCAAAAACGTTTTTTTTGCCACATTCTTATCACTGTCTCTTTCTAATGCACCGTTTCATTGTATCACCAGCTGCGAGCATTCCAGTATATTATATTCAGTTCCTTAATATAGTCAAAGGTTCACACCAGGCCATTTTATTAGCTTAGAACACGCAAGTTTATAAGCCGCTAATAAAGTTGCCAGGTGTGACTGCTCGAGGCAAGTGAAAATGAGCTAGTAAAATTGCCTAGCTTCTAGTTGCACAAAGTTAAACTGATTCAACTTTTCAGGTTACTTGCGTGAAATATCTACACAAATTTAGAAAATCACTGATAAAATTTAGACTGATTGACCAAATTTTCGAGGGAAAAATATTCGAATGATGAAACTTGTAATGAATAAATAACTGTAAGTAAGTTTTGATAAAAAGAATCCTGCAAAAAGCTATTATTTTATTTATCATTGCAACTGCAAATATAAATAATTATTGAAAAGCAATTGGGTAATTACTTGACCACTTATTCATTTAAAAAATTTTTTTAATTCAGTTTTAATATAATTCATATTACAAATCTCAAAAACAGAATTACAGGAGTTTAAATTTAACATAAAAATTGTAAATGATGTAATATGATAAGCACTTTATCATTCCCTGCATTGGATATTCACTTGCCTCATGTGATCAGTCCTAGGATATTAAAAGGCGCAACAATGTTGGCATTTTTAGTTACGCTACATTACTAGCCTGAAACCAAGCTAGTAAAATGGCCTGGTGTGAACTAGGCTTACATGTTGGAGACCTTTGACTACATAGCTTAATGTACTGCTAGAACTGATAAAATCTTGAAGCCAAACAATTCAGGCGTTACTTTTCAAAAAAGGTACTTTGTGTGAAAACTGAATTTGTATTGTTATATTTTCGTGACTCCTAACAATGTAAGCAGTGAGAGAACGATATTCTTCTAAGTTTCACTACGTGTTTGTACTTTCACTTATCACCAAAGGTTGTTTTTGTAAAAAGAACGCCTGTTAACAGTGGCTTTAGCAGTGTTCCATTCAACCCTATATATTTCTTATCAGTTCTAGCAGTCCATTAGGCTATATAGACAAAGATGGAGACAACTGAGTGTCCAGACTATAGATGTCGTGTGCTGGCATACAAAGTACGCCTGACTGAACACCCTAACCAATCAGAATTGAAAATTGGTGTAAAAGTGAGGTACTTTGTAGCCAGTGTTTATAAACAAATCCACGATGCCAGATTTTCCTCCAATCATATATTTAGTTGGAAGTACATGCGTTTGGTATATAGGCAGGACACTGAAACTGCCTATATGTTGTCTCCATCATATATGTATATCTTTGAAGGACACAATAGCTCTGTTTGATAGGATTAAACTAACTTACACCAACCTACCCCGGTAGGGATATTCCACAAATATTCAAGTAAAACTTGGCGCAAAGTCACATAACATTTCTACATTTGTGAAATCACCCTCCTGGTGTAGGTTGGTGTAAGTTGGTGTAGTCCTATCAAACAGAGTTAATGGAATGACAAATGGGCTTTGAGGATATACGTATATATGATCAAGATGACACACTGCTGTTTTACAATGGGATCAACTGTCGTTAAACATCTACACCAAACACAAGTACACTGACATACCAATTACCCCATATCAATAGACATCGACCAATCAGAATAATCAGATTCTCTGAAATGGGGTAATTTGTGTGCCAGTGTTTATAAACAAATGTATATGTCGGTTTTTATCCTCAATCAGATTTTTAGAAAGCAAAACATGTGGCATCATCAGCACTATCCATAAATACAACACCAAAACCACTATTAAATCGTCTCCCTCATATATATATCCTAAAAACACATAAGCCATAGATAAATAAGTACTGTACTTGATAAGTATCTCGCACCAGCTTTGCCAAAATATCATTATTACCTTCAAGGATACATATGATGGAAATGACATGCTGTTGTTTTTTACAATAAGATCAACTGTCATTAACATCTACACTGAGCACGTGTACACTGGGACAAATCACCCCATATCAATTGACGTCAACCAATCAGAATAATCTGATTCTCCAATATGGAATAATTTACCAGTGTTTATAAACAATATATATAGCAATTTTTTTCTCAAATCAAATTTTTAGAAAGCAAAACACGTAGCATCGGGAACGTTATCCATAGGTGCGACACCAAAACAAATATTATGTCTTCTCCATCACATATATATCCTATCCTCAAAGATGACTACCTATGTGCAAATGCAAAGTATTTAGTTCTGTTCTATTAGCCACAAAAATCAACACTTTCAACACTTGGTGCCACCCTCAGTGTCAAGGGGCATTCTTTTTGTACCTACCATAAAAACACCGAAGATTATCAATTAGGCATTCTTTTTGTACATGAGGGCACACTGGACAGAAAATTTTACACTTGCTTGTTCTGTAGATATAGGAAATTGGGGCAAGGAAAGTATATTTTGTTTATAGGCTAATACAGGTTGGAGATTGCTGTTATCCGTGATTAGGTAATTTGTTGTTAAAGGTGTTATATTTTAGCGTTCTTTTTGAATAAAAATTTTCTCAACACCATCTTGTTGTTTGAGTTAACTTAATAATAACCTGGTACTAATGCGGTGTTTGGTGTTACACCTGCCCTGATATGAAAACTTAGCAAATAGAACAAACCTATAATTGAATATACAAGTCATTTCAAATGAGCATGTGAATTAATACTAGAGGCACAATTCACTTGTTTTCAGTGAGGCCAGCTTCCCCCTGGAAAGTCTTGACATTAAGAAGGACATTGGTCTTATGGAGCATTGATGGTCTAGAACTACATAGTCCAATCATTCCCATAAACACTCCATGGTTGAGGAATAGAACAACTACAATCAGCCTTCCATTACATATATATTAAAAGATTATAAGGTAGACTAACCATGCTGCTAGGTGCTAGTTTTTTATACAGCAAGGCTTGGGGCTGCCTCTTCCTAAGTTTTTATAGTATTTTCCAAAGAAACTATAATTACTGTACTTACTGAAATGGTGAGATCTGTGGAAAAGTGGTAATTCTGAGATGTAGATCGTGAATATATAGGTTATTCAAATTCTTCTTTATCCAATGCATAATAATACAATAGTTGAATTAAAAATTTGGCCCCCTTTTGAAGCCCCTGGGTGTTGAGGAACTAGTTGAATGAAAAACTGAATGCCAAATTCAAAGTCAGTGCCCCAAATATTAAACCTGGTTACCTTGGTCCCTAGCATCTATACTCTATTGTTTGTTCACACAAATATTAAGCTATAGACAGTCGTCAGTTGGAGGGACAGATAAAGGTGGCACATTGTTATACAATGATAAGCCTTATAAACATCTACAAAATTTAAAAAAAATGTTTTCTATGATATATTATAATTTGCTATAAATTTTGGTGTGGATCAATCATAAAATACTTCTAGCACAGCTATTTTCATTTTTGTTTTGTCTATAAAATTTCTAATTTTTGACCAATAGCTACAAAATCTGAAACAAAAATTCACCATGATCTATTATAACTTGATATAAATTTTGGTGTGGATCAGCCGTACACTACTTCCAGTAAGGCTATTTTTGTTTTTGTTTCAGTTATAAGATTATCAATTTTTGATCAAAAGCTACAAAATTTGAAACAAATATTATAACTTGCATGAATTTTGGTGCAGATCAGTCATACAGTACCTCTGATAACACTATTTTTGTTTTTATTTTGCCTATAAAATACCTAATTTTGGACCAATAGAAATGGAATTCAGAACAAATACTTATTAAATCGATTAATAACTTTTTAGTGACTATCTAATTTTATATTTTTCAAAAACCTACTTTTTCTAACCGCCTTTCTAGCTCATGCTGCAATGATCACATTCGTAACACAATCACCTACTTTACACACTTGTATTACAAATAACTATTTCACAACTATTATCTCAAGGGGAAAACCACATTAAATAACTAATGGTAACAACTAGGGAACAATATTGATCAACTGAAACCAAAATTGTTGGTCTGGTCCTTGAGTTAGAGGTAAAACATTGTATCAAATTCTTTGAATACTGGACAAAAATTACAACCTTCAATGAGTTAACATCAAAATTATCCATCTCAAACAGCTCTAGGGACTGAGTGGTATTGAAGCAATCGCAACCAAATTTATAGGCATATATTAGAATAGTTCAAAGTGAATATCTGTTACAAATTCTAAGACTATTTTTTGTTAATTACTTATTTTAGAGCCATTAAACTGCCAAAAATGCAACGTAATTATTCCTACTAGACATACTGTACCATCAATTCAGTCTAAAAAAAATAGGGTTCTTCCTTATGCGGATCTAAATATGTGGTTTAAATTTCGTGACTATCTGACAAAAATTGAAATCAGAAATGGATTGTAGATTTTCTTTGAAAACCTACTTAAAGAGTACTACATAAGTAAATAATTAAAGGAAAAAAATTTTATCACAATAATTGTCAAAATGACGGATTAAACGACATCAAAATAATCAAACCTTATTGTGCTTTTATTTACCAGTTTGAACAAAATGTGTAAAATTTTACAAAATTTATTTTCATTTTGTTTTTGGGTTGTCGAAAACAATAAAATACGCATCAATATTTATAAATTATAGTTGCAGCGTCAAATATGAAAAAGAAAGCAATTCAATAAACACATATTGGAGAAAAAAAAACTAAAAACAAAAACATCCCAAAGAGCTTTGAAAAATAGGCAACACACCAATTGACACAATTGATATATCTAGTTTCACAAAAATTTAGCACATATTAATCTGAGAAATAAAAATGAGGATTATGGGTGAACAAGTATGAATTTTTTTAGAAATAATGACTACTCAATACAAATATAAAACATCAACCAAAATACATAATTTAAAAAAAAAGTTTAATTATTGAACTGGACAATCAATAGACATTTTTGCGACACACTCTAGATATGGTTGCGATAACTGGTTGAGAACCACTGAGTTATTTAATAAAATAGGCTACAGTTAGCATGACTTAAAATAATAACACAATTATTCTTCCTTCATTTCAGACAGATAGATTTTGGAGGTCAGTGATGTCGCAACACTAATAAATGTTAAGCACATATTTAGGTTAAATGAAGAAAACTGTTAACGATGAATAAATTTTAGTTTGGCAAGAGATATCAACATTTAAACATTTTGATTAAAAATTACTGATTCAAACACCAGCAATCCAGCAGAATTCACAAAGCATAATATTGCAAGTACAACGTTAAAAAAGGAGATTATCAATATTGTAAGGACACAAATATCAACCATACGCGCCGACTTCTTTTTTCTTCAGTGTTGCAAAATTTTATAATTTTGTTTAGAAAATGAGTGTAAACTGTTGATTAGAAAAAAAAAAAATTTACTGTTGGGAGAATGAATTCTCGGTAACACTGAAAATCAGTTCCATGTTGCAGTTGAACCTCATGTGTCTATAAGTCGGCGCATATGATATCGACCTTCATTCATGATAATATTTTCTAAGAACAGTGATTCTTTAATTCAATAAAAAATTAAAATTTAGTAACTAAAAACCAAAATACTTGATTGTTACTTCATCAATACGCCTTGTATATTTGACTTGATTCAACAATAATGTGGGGGATACCTTATTCGTCCCAATCATAGCATTTCTCGATATTTTATAGTTTCACTCGTCCCCTTTTAAAACTTTCAAGTATAATATATGTGTATGAAGGAAAATTTCTTCTGATACACCCATGTCAATGTTACTGCAGTTCTCATTGAGTGAATGCCCTTCTTTCGTCACATGATGTACTTCATCAATATATTTATATAAAGATGTAAGAGATGTGGTACATTTACTCCATTGAAGATATTTATATTGGCAAGGATGAACCCAACTATTCCATGATAATATTTACTATTTATCATATCTATGGTACTCAAAGTTTAAAACACGCTGACCTAAAATTTTCATTCTTGTGAAAAATTAATTTTCATAAAAGACAATTAAAAATTTAATATTCAGCCAACTAAAAATTATAATTTTCGGAGGCAGTATATCCCATAATAACAGGTGAGTACTGTCATACTTGTAAGTCCTCCTTTGTTAAGGGGGATGGGGGAATAACAAAATTTCCAACAACTAAATAAAAAAAAATCATCAACTTGTTTGATCTTCCGACTAGTATACGTATAGAACTGCCGATTTTTCTAACTCCAAAATAGCAAACTGTTGCTAAATTCTAAAATTTCCTAGAAAAAAAAAACAAAAAAAACTCAAATTCCACAATTTTCCAACTATACATGCAACTAGTTCATTTATCCAACACTGAAAATATTTTAAGGGAGACTCACCCCACCCCCCTTAGCTATGTCTTCGAAGTGATAACTCATTTATTATATTGTGAGAAGTGATACATTTGATTGAATTAGGTGTTTATTACACGAGTTGAATTGTTTTTGTTGTTGGGCATGAGCAGGTGAAAAGATATAAAAAATCTACTCAGGCAGTTAGGGATGAGTAGTTCAGGACTTTAGGTTCAACATGAGAGAGATGAGTAAGTAATGCTATCAAATTGGGACAAGTAAGGTAACACGGAAAATTTGATTATTACAAAATTACTCGAGAAAGAATGACGTCTACACCATATTGTTTAAAAAAAATAAATGCTAGTGCTACTGTGGCTGTACTCAAGAAGGATTGATGCGTAAACCTGAAAATATCTAAATAATACTATAACGTCAAATTTTCCATTAATTTGTCTTTTTTCTTTATTTATTTTCAAAATGCCGAGGATGATTAAAAAATTATATGGAAAATAGATTCCAATAAATTTTCTCTTCTTTCCAGTATTACCAGCTTAAACTCTCTAACTTAAATAATGATCGAGGAATCTTTGAGTGAAAGAGGAGAGGTTTCTAGATTCCCAAAATGGCAAATTTTCCTTTTTTTTGTTCGTTTATTTTCAAACCTGTTAAAGCTGATAAAAAAATTATATAGATTTTGAAAAAAAATTTTTTTTTTTTAATGATATTAAACCTCAACTGTCTATAGTCTGTTCAAAATAAGAAGCACAAGGCGAGCCAAGATGTTCTCATACTAGTTGACAATGAAAGATAAAATTCTCCAATCAGAAATCATTTGCTGGTTCATTCACAAATTGTGTCATGTCATCCAGAAGGAGGGCATTCTCCCTTTTTTACACGCATCTCACACCTCTCTGTATATTGTGGGGCTGGTAGATGGCGTTTCTTATTTTGAACAGATTGTAGCTTAAATAGCGGCCAAGAAATCATTGAGCAAAAGCGGAGTGGTTTCTAGATTCCAAAAAATTACAATTTTTTCAATATTTGTGTTATTTTTGTTTGTTCATTTCCAAACTGCTAAAAATGATTGGAAAAATTATACTATGGAAATCAAATTTTTTAAATATTGTCCTTATGGAGATGCGAATGTCGACGCCTGCGCCTTCATCAGTTATCAGCGGCATCGTAACCATACGATAGCATCGCCGCTATTTTCAACCTGTAGGCTGCCAGTTTGATTCCCATGCCAGCAACCTACAGAGATGTCGATCCTAATGTGATGTGAAACGCACCTCTCATTTGATCTCACCACCCCCTTTGGCAGAGTGGCACTGAGCCATAATGGTTTAAGCCTGCATTATGGGTTTGCTGGTTTCCCCGCGTAGCAGCAGCCTAGCTCCACCCTTTGTGTGCTGTCATGCTGCAACCATGGCTGCAGCACTGGGCGAAGTGGTTGTAGGGACATGAACGTAAAGGCTCGCATCTTCATTGGCTATCGGCAGCATTATAGCCGCGCGGTAGCGTCACCACTATTTTCAACCTGTTGCCAGTTCGATGCCCCACCCAGCAATCCACATACCTTTTTCACGCAACTTCGACCCCAGCTATCTACATATACTCTGTTCGCGCACGCCTCTACCAAGAGCTAGGATGTTGACACAATATTATATTTACATCTTGAGTCAGTAAGAGAAACAATTATTTTCAATATTTACGTAGTTACTAGTGGAAGTATTCTTAAATAAAATAGTCATTTTTCATCAAAACTCATATTCAATCACCATTGTATGGTTCAGATAATAGTTTTTAAACATACTTTTCCAAAAATTAACATTTGAGTACGAGAAGTAACTTGACCTCAAATGTTAAAACACACGATTGTTAAAGTTATTTTACGAAAATCTTTAAAATTTCATGTTTCCAAAAAACGCTTTTATCAAAACAGGTATTCGGAGAAATCGTTGCGGTTGATCGCTCGTATTCTAAAGAATAATTTTTTCGCAAAGGAAAAAGTAACAAATGTGAGGAACATTTCGGAATAAGGACCTAATTCTATTTTTTGCGCATTATAAGAAATCAAAAACGCGATAAACACCCATCCGTAGGCGTACCGTGAGGGTATTTTCACACATTAAAGAATCAAAAAATAAATAAAAATAAAAACAATTAAATTAAAATGGATTACAAAATATGAAATGGGTAACTTCTGGCACTCCGTTCTTCCAAACAACTGATTAGGTGAAAATCGAACATTATATACCCACTTACACAAATAAATTTTATTTCAACTCTTATTGGTGGATATGCCCAAATTTATGACAATAATTTTTTCAATCTTTAAATTCTCATTTTCTTCGATTACATCCTTCTAATTTTTAAATCTTCAAATATGAATAGCCTAGGACACTCTCCGGATGGTCAGCAACGTTTTTAGCCTACTTTCATTAAAATTTATATATTAAGATATTTGTTCTGAGCGAACGAAATTCCGTTGATTCCGGAGATAGACTTACCAAACATATAACCTCCTCCTTACGCAGTCGGTAAAAAATAAATTACAGCTTCCAATAGAGCCATGTCAAGTAGTCAAGTCTTGATAAAACTATGAAAAACATGTCAAAATTATTTTCAAAGTTCTACTAATTAAAAATAAATAAAATAAAGTACATGAGTGCCGCTGTGACTGTACTCATGAAGGATTGATGGGTAAACCTGAAATTTTCTTAACAATACAAAAATGGCAAATTTTCCATTAATTAGTGTCTTTTTTTCGTTTATTTTCGAACCGCCAAGGATGATTGAAAAATTACATGAAAGTATATTCCGCAGTAAATTTTCTTCTCCTAATAGCATTACTAACTTCAGCTCCCCGACTTAAATAAAGGCCGAGGAATCATTGAATGAAACATAAGAGGTTCGATTTAAAATTGAAATGTTGTGTTCAATTTCAATTGACAAGGGACATGCACACAATCACACACAAAGACACATCAATGAAACTTACGATCAACAGAGTTAGAGCTACGATGTTTACCAATCAAAAATCTAAAACAAAAGAACATCAATCTACGAAACGAATACTCAACAACAAATTAACGAGCTCCAGTCATTCAGTTAATTTTTTCTACAACCAATTTGTTTTTGTAATAATTGATTTTCTCGTAATTACCACCCCACAATTAGACCCACGAAGACTGTTTCAACCAGAACGAAAAAACAAACTGACATACAAAATGGATAATGTAACACAATTTTTTAGTTCCCTAAAAAAATTTGTTTAAAGACGGGTCAGTTTCGAAAATGGGGCTCCATACACACGATAGTGTACGAATTATGAAACCAAGGCTAATTTTCAAGACTTGACTTGGGTGTTAAGGTCGAATTCGAATTCGAATTTTTGATGATTTTTCCTCTCTAAAAATTGGGAAAGGTGCTTCTATCTTTCTTTATCCATCACTGCATTAAGGAAACTTTGTGAAAAATGTAAAAGTCCCTTCTTACTCTAAAAAACACATAATTATTTGAAATTGTTATCCCAGAACAAATTTATATCACGTCCACATCATGCCATCAATGTTGGTCACATAAATCTGGATGATTCAATGTACATCATTGGTCCGAATCAGCGCATTATTTCTATAAAGACAAATTTAGTCGAACGATAATAGAATGTTTTTCAGTATCAACAAGATAAATTCATTTTTAAAGCTCAAAAAAAACTTTTTGGGAATTTTCTCAAAACAAATATAAGTGGACGTGCAACAAATTAGCAATGCGATAATAAATAACAAATCATATACGAACGTAAAAAGAGAACGCGAGTAAAATACATATTCACTTGAAATTAGTCGATACAATACAAATTCATGCCAAATGATGATCGTGTTCTGACCTCAAAATTAAATTACAAAAAAAAAGAGAAAAAGTGACTATTAGGCAACATAGAATTCATGATGCCTAGGCATAAATCAATAACTTTTCATTCGAGGAAACGGGGAACATCATGATTCATGAACAATATTTTAACCGGTCAAAAAAAAAGGGGGAGAAAAAAATTAAAAAGTTATCCAACTTGAGACAAAAAAAGTTGAAAAATGGACTTCAGTTCTTTCTCGATGATTTCAAATAAGCATCGTATAAGGTATCAATAAACTGGCAATCATTTTTCAACAGATACTGCAGGGCATCGAGCATTTGATTCTTTGTCAGAACTTTACTGCTGTTGGTTATGGCATTCTTTTCGGCTGCAGCTTTGATAGTGTCTGGGGTAAGTAACATTCCAGGAGGAATTAGTTCGGGAAATTCGGAAAGACAAGCCACCTCATCCTTGGTCAGCAGTAAATTTTGCGAATACCTCTCCACTTCCTGCACGGATGGTCCCAGGTTCATCGATTTTACATGGTTCTCAATACCATTCACGTTCTCTTCATTTGTGCTATTCGATCCAATAGGTGATATTAAATCGTTTGAACACTGATAATTACGAACGCAGACGTCAAATGCAGATATGCTATCAAGTTGATCCGATTTTTGAGCTTTTTCAATGTGTGCAACCGATTTGAAAGCACTACACAATGACTTGCTACCACACGGCTGTTGAACAATGTTCATCGGCTGGCTTTTGGTCGCTTCTTTGCTAGCCTTAGCGAAAAACTGCCGAACGCTATCCGGTTGACTACTAGGTTTCAAATTATCTTCTTGTGAACTGACATCCACAGAAATTTCAGCTGTGCAAGCTTTGTCTTTAACCTGTGCTGAAGTAGCAACTTCGCAATCATCGTCTTCTTGTTCGAGGCGTTCTTTAGCCTTCAGTTCGTCGAGAATGCGTTGAAATACGGCAGCCATAGCAGTACATTCACTCTTTTCGTAAAACCAAATGCCATAGATTGTTTTAAAGATGTTTCGATACAAAATATATGGTTCCTGCAATTGGATTTCCATCGTGCTATTCATCAACTCGATAAAATTGTTAGTGTCTAACCTGTTCAGAATGCAAATACCGTATTTAGGGCTGCTTTTTCGTTTATAAAAGAAACAAGCCCCTTCGATCTTGCGTTTTATCCATTTAGCTTTTTTCGCATCAAAAACATACAGAGCCACCTGAGACGCACTTAAAATGATATCCTTTACCTGATGATCGAAACGACTAATCGCAGAGATATTAGCTTTTTTCGAAAAAGATATGTCGTCCATTTTCAAAAGCAAATAAACAATTAAAAACTTTCAGAGGAAAGTAACTAACAAATAACAAAGTAGCAATAAATTAAAACTGATAACGTACGCTCCTTAATCAGCTGCCATCAGCTGCCATAAACTCATCACTGTATTCGGTTTCAGGGATATACATACATGAAGGAGACATAATAGTGGTTTTGGTGTCACACCAATTGATAGCGCTACCGACGCCACGTGTTTTGCTCTCTAAAAATTTGTCGAGACATCTTTGACTATATAGCTTAATGGACTGCTAGAACTGATAAAATCTTGAAGGCAAACAATGCAGGCGTTACTTTTTGAAAAAGGTACTTTGTGTGAAAAGTGAATTTGTATTGAGTTATATTTTTGTGACTCCTAACAATATAAGCAGATACTAGTGAAATATTAGAACGCCTTACCAATTTATTGTCTGAAATTAATGAGTGAAACGTTCGAATAATGATTTAAATTAATCGATGAACTCTTCAGAATGTGAAAATGTATGTTTTGGATAGAGTTCCTTTTTTCTTGAAAAGTTTGAAGTAAGGTTTTCTTAAACCAAAAAATTTGGCTGTTAGGTAAATAGTTTCATCGTTCACTGATTTGTTATCTGAAAAGAACGTCTTGAACTACAGTGAGAACTTGAGCGAGTCCTAAATAAGCTCTTTATTGACTCTATATGTTTATTTGAATTCAGTATTTTTTCCAGCTGGTTGGCTCAAATTCCAGAACGATTAAAAAATTTAAAAATCAAACTGCTCAATTATTTCAAACCATTAAGAAGTTTATTCGAATGGCGCGATAAGTATATAGGTATATATATATTAGCCCAGACATACGCTTTTCCAAGCTTTCTTCTTTGTATATTTGTATAGAATAGTGAAATGGGCCTCTACTTTATGGAATTATCAGGCATTTTTGTTACTTTTTGAAGTTATTAGCTCTGTTTGATAGGATTATACTAACTTACACCAACCTACACCGGTAAGGATATTCCACAAATATTCAAGTAAAACTTGGCGCAAAGTCCCATAACATTTCTGCATTTGTGGAATCGTCCTCCTGGTGTAGGTTAGTGTAAGTTAGTGTAGTCCTATCAAACAGGGCTATTGTTACTATAATAAGAAAATAATTTAATCATGAATTTTTTTGCACATATTGGTTTCTTAGGAAGATTTTGTAGAATAACTATTGAGGAAGGTGCCATCTCACAATTTCCGAAAAATTTCACTATAGTTTTTCCAGTTATGGTCCCTAGACCCCAAAAAACACCATCGCCTCTAAAGCTTATGTATATATGTATTTCCTCCAGTAACATGAAGACATTATTGAAATAGCTCAGCAAATAAATAAATGAAAAAGTATAATAGGAAAAATACAAACTTTTGTAGATGTATCAGTATCATTCCTTACTCCAACACAAACATTCTTTTTTAAATGCTGAATTATACCTTTTCTTGTACGACATGATTTATTACACTTCGAACAGTTCTGCATAATTGAAAATCAGAGGGTACAAAATTATGAGTGGAATGAAGTTCTAGTAAAGTATTACATATTTATGTCATTAATTATTCTGTAAACTTACAAATAATGCCATTTTATCATGTGTCAATGGCAAAGTAGAATAGTAATAAAATTAATTATCTTCAAATATAATTTTAATTACTAAAATAACAAAATATAAAAATTAATTTTTTTCTAGCTAGAATTGGAAATTTGGAATCACTATCACTTATCACCAAAGGTCATTTTTCGTAAAAAGAACACCTGTTAACAGTGCCTTCAGCGGTGTTCCATTTAACCCTATGTATTTCTTATCAGTTCTAGCAGTCCATTATGCTATATAATCAAAGGAGACAATCCCACAAGATCCCACACAACCTCATGACATGACATTATTTATACCCAACTTTGCATAACCTGTAAATAAAATATATAAAATGTTTTTTGTGCTTCGCCATGTGGCTGTAAAAATATTTTGATCAACGAACTTTTAGTTCGCCACTGACATTTCTTTACATTATCGAAATACATTCATGATGGTTCATTTTTTGCATTTCTTTTCTATATGATCTTCAATCAATCTTCAACAAAATTTGTTGTTCTACACTCACCCTACCTTTTACTATATACATAATGGACTGCGCATACTGATAAAATTACATTGGCTTATAAGGAGACACCATGAAGGCGTACATTTCATTTAAAAGTTTTGTTTTTTCAGGATTTATCAAATATCATACATCAATGGATTAAATAATTTGGAGGATTTGCATTGTCATTTTACAAAATGAAAGTGTTTTTAAAATTAAATAGCATCATTTATTCCTTTTTAATATTCGTAGATGAATTCTCTTTGAAACATTATTTTCACTCATATCTTCCAACTCCATTTTAAAATCCACAATTATAGATTGAAAGTCAGCAATCGTATTTGGCAGACATAAGAATGAATAAGATATGATCAGACAAAAGCGGGTAAATGAGCAAGGAAGTTAAAATCTAATTACCCAGAAGCACGCACAAAGCATCACTAATGAAAGAATCCTAATTAATTTAACGGCGACGAATCAAAAGAATTTGTAGATGAATTCTCACCAATTCGTCGCTGAATCCTAATTAATTTAATGGCGACGAATTGAAAAGAATTTGTAGGTGAATTATGTTCGATTCGTCGCTGAATCCTAACTAATTTAACGGCGACGAATCGAAAAGAATTTGTAGGTGAATTCTGTTTGATTTGTCGCTGAATCCTGATTAATAACAATTTATATTCACAAACTGTTAATATATAAACCCGAATTTACAATGATCTTCAAAGTATTTTAGCCATAACTAAATTTATTTCAAACAAGAAAACATGGTTAAAAATAAGTTCAATTTGAGAATTCTGATTTTTTAATATTGTGAAAAGTACAGTTTGATAAGGGAATTAACTTTTGAATGGAATGTACATTTCATTTGATTGTCTTCAACATTTTATCAGTATGAGTAGTCTATTATGTATATAGTCAAAGCACACTACAATCGCTCATAACACTTAGTGCCTCTACATTGGTACACACACTTACTAACACATTCAGGTTAGGTAACCCTTATAACATTAACTCTCGGATGTAGTGAACACTAATGCTTTTACCACTTAAACTCCTTTGCGTAATGGGGGAGATTGTTCATCTTCCTCAAACTTAATTTCAGACTTGTACATACTTTGTCCTTTTAATGTATTATAGTATTTCAATCAAACTTGTTATTTCTTGCCTTGAAAGTCATCTTCACTTCATAGTAGTAGAGCTTCGATTTGAGTATAAGTTAATAGGAAGAAATACAGATTCATTCAAAAAAGTTAAAGTTTAAATTACAGCATTATTTGAAATCAATTAAACTGTAAGTAAATTTTTTTCATTGAAAAGGTTATTTTTTTAAGTGTTTTTTCTGTTAAAGAGTAGTTGACTCATACAGTAAATTTGTGAATCGAATCTTATTTTCAAAGTGTTGAAAATCAGTACATTGTAATTAACATTGAACAATTCGTTTCCTGTTTTGGCAGAAATAATTTTGCCACCAATTTTCCATTTTGCTGTTTCTGGACCTTCCATTACTGTAAGGTGATTTTTCTGAATTTTGTTTTTACAGTCAAAAGAACAGTCAAAAGTACAGTTGAAGGTGTGGGTAGCAAAACAACAAATTCCCCACTACGGTGTAAGAGTGTGTGTGAGAATAAGATTACAAAAGTTATGTATTATGAGTTCAGTGTTGCCAGGTAGTGTACGAGATGTATGAGAGTTACATGGACTCCGTTCAACAGTTTATACACACCGGTGTACAAATTACCCCACTCTGGAGAATCTTATTATTCTGATTAGCGGATGTTGATTGATGTGGTGTAATTTGTTTGCCAGTGTACAAGTGCTTTGTGTAGATGTTAACACTAGATGCTAGAGAGTAAAGATTTTTTCTGAGTTTAAGTGGGATTTTGAAAATTTTACAAGTCCTTATCACTTCATCAAGTTTTTATTTTTTTCTATGCTCCCTACATAGGCATACCAAAGCTTAGAGAAAGTTATATACGAAGTAATATAATTATGTATGATTTATCCATGGTCATGCTTATGACTTATAATAATTATAAAACGTAATTATTAATAAATTATAATGACTAATATAATGTGATAATTGAGTGAAAATAAATGCAGAACACTAATCAAATTCATTTTCCCAATAGTTGATGCAAATTTAATTCTTGAGAAAGTAATTGTTTAATTAAGAAAATAAAATGGGAAATTTGAAGGATTAATTAATTATTAATTCAATCATATTTTTTAAAATAATTTGTTGTTAATACGGTTTAGTGAATTACTAAGTATATGAACATTGAAATCACCATTAACTTTAACACAGCTAATCTAGCCAATCCACCTATATGTACTTAAAAGATGGTTAAACAGAACTTGTGGAAAAAATTGAAAACAACACACTAACTTGTAACTTACAAGAAAAATATTATAGAAAATTTCATACAATTTAAAACACAGTCCAAAATGAAATAGGGAACTCTATATACACAGTAGAAAACAAAAAAGATAATTGATATGTGGGGACTCACTGGTAGGAGGTAAAGGGACTTGGACCCCTTTGACGACAGTCGCTGCCCACAAGGGCAGGCAAATAATAGTCCTTGTGACGTTAAACACACAAAACTCGTTTGATTGTAATTACCTGTATGTACTTGCAGGTAATGTACGAGTAACGAATTGTGACACAATAAGATGATGTCACAATTTGTACACAAACCGGCCAGCCATCTCTTATCTTGATAGGGGACGATGCAACCTGGCCATTCTCACCAACGTACGTATTCTCTTACATACGTGTGTTTGTGTGCGTGTAAATAAGCCGTATATAAACCACCCAAATTGGCTCTAAAATTGCCAGTGTTTGGTCTGGTTCTGACTTACCCGTACTTGTGTACGAAGTGGCTGAACACGCTTAAATTCTGTAGAATTTCCTTCTGGTGAGAATATCTCTCACAACAAGGTATTCCACAGTGGATACCCCGATGTGATTTTTGGCTACGTTGTGAGGTGTCTTGAGGTGCGTTGCGCATTTTCAAAAATTTGGCACGGTGTGCTGGCAAGAAACTCGCTTGCTCGGCAAATAAAAAAAAATATTTTTGCAGACTAAGACACCTTTTAGGTCATTGAAGTAGAGTCTGCTGAAGTGGGAATTTATACAAACTGCAATAAATAAAGAACAACTAGCAGTTAAAACATTGAGAAGTGGTTGAACTTTAAGCCAAAGTTCTGACCCAAAAACACCTGTTCTACAAACACAGGAGCCAGTGTTTTTGACCAGCAAGGAAAGAAGTAGTTCTGTGGAATATGCTTGTCATCAGAAAGACACAGCAATGGTCCCACCACCAACCGAAAACCCACAACCATCACAGGGAGGTAGTAGTCAGCCACAGCTGACACCCGAAGTCTTGGGACAGATTATGCAACTTTTGCAATTGCAGCCAGGGCACAACCCCAACTTCTACAGACGGAGGATAAAGATCCCGGAATTTCTGCCCAATGAGGTAGACTTATGGTTGACTCTATTAGAAGGCAGGTTCAAGACTGAGAACATAACTCTGAACCAGCGGTATCTACACATCTGTGAAGGCATGCCCCCACAGATAATCCGCCACATTCCAGACATCATGGAATGCCCTTCGACAGAAGATGATAAATATGCCTGGTTCGTCAAGAAGATCAAAAATTTATTTGGAAAAACAAAGAACGAAATAATTGATGATGTGATGGGTGGTATGAAGATGGGGGATGACAAGACCCCTCGGAAAAATACTCATGCCACCTGTTCATTAAGGACAGGACGAACAGGAGAAGGTACTTAATTGACTTGGGAGCAGACCTAAGCACATTGCCAGTTAACAAAACCCAAAAAGTACTCCCTTCGAAATACTATCTCTGTACTGTGAATGGTCAAAACCTTCCAGCTTACAGACTTGAAACAAGCAAAGTTGACATCGGACTCAAGAAAATCATGACGTGGTCCTTCACAGTTGCTGATGTTCCAAACCCGATTCTGGGTGCAGATTTCCTTGCACATTTTGGCCTGATCATTGACCTCAAAAATGGCAAATTGATCGATAGTGAATCTAAACATTGTGTGGATGGCAAAAAGCTAGCTTACAGACTGGACACAAATATATCCAGCTGTACCAAAGTCGACGGACAACTCTTACGGATCCTGTCTAACTATCCTGGAGTCACTCAACCATCAATTCGCAGGCATCCTACATACAACCACAATACGGTGCATTACATAGAAACCAAAGGACAGCCTTGCCATGCTGGAGCACGAAGGTTACTGCCTGACAAACTCAAAGCGGCACGAGAGTACTTCCATCGCATCATTGAGGAGGGTGTATGTTGCCCCTCAAAAAGCTCATGGAGCTCCCCTATCCACATGACAAAAAAAGCAAGTGGAGAGTGGCGAATTGTTGGAGACTACAGGGCCTTAAATGCCATAACAGTTCTTGATCGCTACCCAGTCCCCAATATAATGGACTTCAACGCGAACATGAAGGGTAAAACAATGTTCACCAAAATTAACATCAACTGGGCATTCCACCAAATTCCTATGGCCGACCAGGACGTACCAAAGACAGTGGTTATAACCACCTTTGGACTATTCGAATACCTTCGAATGCCGTTTGGACTCCGCAACTCAGCACAAACTTTCCAGAGATTTATCAATGGACTGTTTAGGGAATTGCCGTTTGCATATGCATACTTGGATGATATTTGCATTTGCTCTGAAGGCGGTGAGCAACAGCATGAGGAGATTGTAAGAGCTGTCGTACAGCGTATACACGCTGCTGGGCTTACTATCAACGTAGGCAAAAGCTTATATGCACAGACTAAAATTGAATTCCTCGGCTACAAAGTCTCGACCGATGGCATTTCCCCATTGAACACCAAAGTAGAGCCAATATTGAACTTCCCGAAGCCCTCAAATGTCGCTAAACTTAGGCGTTTCTTGGGGATGGTGAACTTCTTTAGATGTTGCATGAAGAATGCAGCAGCCAAACAAAGTAAACTGTTTGCACTAATTAAGACAAGTAAAAAGAAAGATAAGACTCCACTCGAATGGAATGAAGAAGCCTAACAGGCCTTTGAGAAAATCAAAGATACACTGGCAAATGCAACTCTATTGGTTCATCCAGACAAAAGTCTGCCATTATGCGTGAGTACCGATGCATCTGATTTTGCTATTGGTGCAACCCTGTACCAACTTGATAAAGACAACAAGAAGTTACTGCTAGCTTTCTTCTCGAGGAAGCTTTCAAAAACAGAAAAGAACTATAGCACATACGATAGGGAATTGCTCGGAATTTTTGCTGCGTTGAATCATTTCAGGCACCAATTAGAGGTTAGATGTTTTTCTGTGTATACTGACCATAAACCCCTAACATATGCCTTCACACAAAAAGCAGAACCGGCATCACCGAGAAGAGCACGACAATTAGACTACATTGGTCAATTGACTACCGACATTCCATATATAAGTGGAGAACTTAACACTCCAGCTGATGCCTTGAATAGAATCGAAGCTATCTCGGCTCCTGTCCAATTACCTTATGCTGAAATAGCTAAAGCACAGCTTAAGGATGCAGAATTGCAAGAGTTGTTATCGAATGATGATACTACTCTCAAATTGAGACAGCGAAAAATTCCCGGTACTGATGTTTTATTAACATGTGACATCAGTACAGGTAAGAATAGGCCATTTCTACCTGTAAAATATCGCAGGTTGGCTTTCAACAGTGTACATAATCTGTCACATGCTGGGCCAAAATGTAGTGCTAATATGATTTTGGCAAGGTTTGTATGGCCACAAATGAAGTCTGACTGCAACAAATGGGCTCGCAGTTGCCTGAACTGTCAAGAATCCAAAGTAGGAAGACACACTCGCTCGCCCCTTAAATCCATCAAACAAACGGAGTGGTTTAAAACTGTACATATGGACTTGGTAGGCCCATTGCCACCATCTCAAGGACACAGATACCTGTTGACAATAATAGACAGGGCAACACGATGGCCAGAAGCAATCCCTCTACATGAGATGTCAGCTCCTACAGTAGCTGCAAGGTTATACGATACCTGGATTGCGAGGTATGGCATACCAGAAGTCATAATTACGGATTAAGGTTGCCAATTTGAGAGCTCACTCTTTAAAGAGCTGTCCAATAAGCTTGGTGTTCAACACAGTCATACCACAGCTTACTATCCTCAAGCCAATGGCAAAATTGAGAGATGGCATAGAGCCCCCAAAGCCTCTATTATGTCTCACGACACAAAGAGATGGGTAGAAGTACTTCCTACCATCCTCTTAGGCCTTTGATCTGCCCTACAAACAGATACAGGTCACTCTGCAGCGCAACTAGCGTTTGGCAAAGAGCTACGCCTCCTAGGGGACTTCTTCACAGAATTGAAGGAAGTTAGCCCCAAAATCATGGTACTAAATATAAGACATGATGCCAACAATTTCCTAAAACGGGCAGCTTGCTATGGCCAGCCCAAGATTTACGTCTCGAAACACTTGGCCAATACTTCACATGTATTTGTTAGGGACAAAAAAATGAGATCTGCGCTGGAGAAACCATACGCCAGTCCTTACAAAGTAGTATCACGAGATGAGAAAAACTTTGTGATACTCATTGCAGGCAAACCTCAAACAATTTCAATCGATAGATTGAAGCCTGCATATATGGTAAGTGACGATAAAAGAATAAATAGGTTGCAGAGGGAGAACAGAAAATATACAGATGGATTCACCAATCAACACAGAAGAATCCGTTGTAAAATGTGATATAAATAACTCACAACTGAAAACATCAAAAAAGTCTGTAAGATTTTCAGACGATGTTACCACTAAAACATTTGATCCAGAGGCCCCCATAAGCCCACCAAAAAAAGGCAGGACTCTAGGCAGTAAAAAATGCAAAAATCCCCATCCTTCTCGCATGTCTGAGAGGTTAATGCAAAGAAAATAAAATTTACTCCCGAAAAAGTAATATCCGCTACATAAGTTTAAACCCGCTAAAAAATATTGGACAAAAAACGGAACTCTGTGAGACAAAAGAAACTCCGGAGATAAGCAAACGAGGAATGCCAACAAAAAGAAAAAGACAGGAATAAACAAATCCACGTGCGATACAGAAATAAACATCACAACGTGTGTTTACTGTTAAATACAAAGATAATCTGAACGTTGTGACGTCACAAACGGAGATTCCTTTGTAATAAAATTCAAATAAAATATTCTATGAGTTTATTTCAGGTATAACTTTGCTTAAACCAATCAGAACTTAACCGGAAAATTTGCATAAGGTCGAGAATTTTAAGCGCTATCCCCTCTACATGCTGATAAGAAGATGTGAAAATAATGAAACGAAACTGTAATGGTAAATTGAAAACTGAAGTAAAATCACCCACTTCAGAACCGCCAGAGATCTTGGACGTGTTTTCAGAAATATTTTTGGTTCCTTTTTCCTCAAACAACCCATTCTAATGTCACTGCCAACCGATACCATCCTAAATTCCGCCACCTCCCAATTTGCCTGGAAAACTGCTGAGTCTTTACAAACTTAGCAGAAGACCGAGCAGAAGACGGAGCTGGACCGGATAGAGGAGGAGCTGCTCATGGACACAGCTCCTCCCGTAGACAAAGTCCTAGTGGAGATGACGACTCCGCTTCCCCCAATAGTCTCTCCTCTCCGGTCACTGCTGGAACCGACCCCGATTCCAGAATCCCTGAGATTGGAGCCAAAACCCGCAGAGACCAGGGAGCCAATGAAGTTCCTTTTCACGGCCAAGTGGGCAGCAAACAAAAAGGCGAAGATGGCCGCTTTAGCATCGGAGACATCAAACTCCCCAATGCTGAGAAAGCCACTCATCAAGCAACTGCTGCTCCCTCACTCCCACCACCACCCATACGCCTATACAAAAAATCATCCACCTAGGCGTAGGGGAGAAGGCAGTCGCACCCAATACCAGGCACACACCGACGCAAGGCGACAATTGTACAAATGCGTCGGCGCTGCAGTTGGAAGCGCACTGGCCAAGTGGGAGGCAGACCAGAAGAGTCGCTCATAAACCCACAAGTCCCCCCAGGCCTGCACAATTTGATCATTTTTGCGGCGCAAAAACTGGGGGGGAGTAGCAGTGGGGACTTACTGGTATGAGGTAAAGGGGCTTGGACCCCTTTGATGACAGTCGCCGCCCCAAAGGGCAGGCAAATAATTGTCCTCGTGACGTTAAACACACTAAACTCGTTTGATCGTAATTACCTGTATGTACTTCCAGGTAATGTACGAGTACCGAATTGTGACACAATAAGATGATGTCACGATTCGTACACGAACTGGCCAGCCATCTCTTATCTTGATAGGGGATGATGCGACCTGGCCGTTCTCACCAACGTACGTATTCTCTTATGTATGTGTGTTTGTGTGCGTGTAAATAAGCTGTATATAAACCACCCGAAATTGCTCTAAAATCACCGGTGTTCCGTCTGGTTCTGGCTTTCCCATACTTGTGTACAAAGTGGCTGAACACGCTTAAATTCTGTTCAATTTCCTTCTGGTGATAATATCTCTCACAACAAGGTATTCCACGTGATGACTGATAAGGACTTTTAAAATTTTTAAAGTCCAAAAATCAGGTCCATATTCACAAATGTCACTTTAATTACGAGTGTCTCATAGAAGGAAGTTTTTCCAGCAGGTTTACATGTTATGATGACATGTTTGAAGTTTGTTTATTGTTTGGTTGAACACATTAAGTTATACCTGTAGTTTTCAAATTGGTTCGTGCTCGTGGCACAGTGAATAAAAATTGTGAGGATAATATTTAACCGAGAATCGTATTTTCAAGTAAAAGAGAAATGAATTTAATTCAACAACATTTAATGGACAATTAAACTGTGATGGAATGTACAGTTGGTGTTGTGGGTAAAGAAATGACAACTTCCCCACTTTGACATAACAGTGCATACAGGAATATGATTATGAAAGTTATATGTTAAGAGTTCAATGTTGCCAAGTAGTGTACAAGATATGTGAGAGTTACATGAGCTCTGTTTGATGGGACTACATCAACTTACACCAATCTACACCAGGAGAGAGATTCCACATATTTCAGAATGTTATATGACTTTACGCCAAGTTTTACTTGAATATTTATGGAATATCCCTACTGGTGTAGGCTGGTGTAAGTTAGTGTAATCCTATCAAACACAGCTATAGACTCCGTCCAACAAAAATGTTTGCTAGTTTATTGTGGGTTTTAAATCAAATCCTCTGTATTCTTATGAGATTTTTTATTTTATTAATTTATTAATTTTTGTTTTTGTATATCGCTTTTCAGGGGCTACTTAACAAGTTTTTTTTTTTTTTTTTTTTTTTAAGAAAGAAAAGGGCGTGCTTTACACGTACCAGCTTTACCAAATGGCTGAAAAGTGAAAGAAAAAAACAAAAATAAATAAATTCAAAAAATTCAAAAGAATACATAGATTTCAAACTGACAACCTCAGCATACTAGCCTGCATCCTTACTTACTGTACCACAAACCCCTTGGAAAATGTTAGTTATAATTCCATGTGTTCAACCAATCAATAGACAATCTTCAAACATGATGTCCTAATGTGCAAACCTGCTGGAAAAACTTCCCTTTGACTATACAGAATTAACATGGACTGCTATTTGATTGAAAAATACGTACAAAATTTCGTTATCAATTGCCAAGACATAGGAGGAAAAAGTTAGTTGGATTGGGTTGATAATGATTTCAATGTTTTTTGCGCGGTAATTTTTGTTGAGGTGAGTTTCGATCGTTTCATCCAAGAAAAATTAAGCACGGACATTTATCACTAAAAAGATTTATTCATGACTTTAGTACAACGACTGACGAGCGGAGAACATTCTCCGTCGAGCAGTGGCGGAAAGAATATTATACTGGCGATCAGTGTTGCCACATGTAGAAAGAATAAATGTAATAATGTGTTACATGCATTGTTGGTTAGTATACAGTTGTGTGTTTGTGAGGTAGTGAGGGAATCGTATCCCAACACCCCCTGCGATTCAAAACGGACGAACGAACATATATGTGAATTAGTGTCACATATCGCATGTATTTAAAACAAAATATAAACAAGAAATAAGCAAAAGCAGTCAAAAATTATTACATGTAGTTGTCATATAAGAAAAAAAATTATATATATAAAAATGGTATAATAAACAATCAAAAAAAATATGTCGTTGACTAGTATAATGTTTTATAATAAATGTGTATGGATTCATATATTGTCATAATGTATTATCTTAAATATATCGTGTAAAGTTAACATGAGGTATATATATAACCTTATGTTATAGTGTCACGTCTTATAATTATTGTGTGATTTTGGTTTTAAAAATATGGAAAATTGGCAGGTCGGAGAGATCAATATCTCCTCATCGTCAGCTGTAGAAAAAATATTATTATGTATATATATATATGTCCCTATAATTAGTCGTGTGGGATTTTAATATGATTATACTATTGTGGGAATCAATTGTATATATTAGGGGATGCTGATACCAGTAAGAGAGGCAGAGCAGCTACGGGGAACCTATTGTATGTTGTGAAATGAATTGTGAAACAAAATATGGACCGCTCGGTTTACGATAGGCGCTAAAAGACCGATGCCCATCCGCAGTCCAAACCAAAAACGAAAAATTTTGAGGGTTGAGTCAATTAAGACTATTGGCCGAAAAGTTGACTTGTCCGGAGTATTCTCATAACAATATTTTGAAAAGTTTTCCGATCAAGTGCCTTAGTTAAAATATCCGCAACCTGATCAGATGACCTAATATCGTTAAACATTATTAAATTATTTTGAAATGCTTCTAAAACTGCATAGCATTTGATCGCTAGTGACCTGGAGCGTTTCTGGCCTCCCCCAGATGCAATGCGTGATGCGGATATATTATCTTCATACACTTGCACTGAGTTGGTTACAGAAAAAACGCTCTCAGTAAGTCTCCAGATCACATATATATCGTCCAGTGCGTCATTCAACGCAATTAGTTCGGCTGCAGTTGACGACGTTGCAACCGAGTTTTACCAGTGAACGGCCCAGTTCAACAAGTCTCCGTTTAAGAAAATCATATAGCCAGTGGTGGAGCACCCTTTCTCCAGATTATTTATATCTACGGGTGAATCGTCTACGTTGGGTGCATACGACGCATCGACAAATGCTTTAATTTGAGTTTGGTCCGAGTGGAATACTAAAGAGAAATCCCTCGTTGTATTAAGGTATCTAATTATGCGACAAACATAGTTCTTTATTTCACTATTGGAGGATGCCTGAAATCGTGACAAATAGTTGACAGCGAACGCAATGTCCAGGCGGGTGAGTCTTGCCACATATAGCAAATTCCCTATCATGGCCCTATATTCAGTGTCATCCAATCCATTTGTTGGCTTCTTTATCTTAAGCCCCGTTTCCATCGGTGTGGTTGACGGATTTTTATGGGGATGTGTCTAAATGCGAGAGATCCAAAAACTCTCATGTTCGATAAATCAGGCTTTGTGCCATAAAACATTTTGAACGGGGTTTTATTGTCTTTATTGGCCCTAGTTGGGCTTCTGTTTATGTTATAAACAGCCGTCAAAACAGCCAATGACCAATAATTGAAGTTTAAATCGGAGTCGAACAGCATGGCCCTAGTTCTAGCCATTATCGTTTGATTCTGTCTTTCAGCCATTGCATTGAGCTCTGGCGAATACGGAATGACAGGCTCAAGGTTCACACCGTTCTCCTCACAAAAAGTTTTCATATTTGAGTCAAGGTATTCCCTTGCATTGTCACATCTCAAGGTGGCTATAGGGTGATCTGGGAATTTCGACTTCAACTTCATATATAATTTTTTGAATTCCTCACAAACAATTGATTTCTTCTCAATGGTAGAGATAAACGTATACTTTGTGGCATGATCCACGAATATTAAAACGTACTTTTCACCGTATTCCTGGTGAAAAGGGGCCCATAGTATCCGATGAAACGAGTTCCAATTTTCTTTCGGGTCTAGTTCGGTTCCCACTATGTCCCAACCTTTTGGAATTAGCCTTTACACATATATCGCAAAGGCTAAATTCGTCATCGTGGAACGTAATCCCGTTTGGAATACCCCTTGAGACTTTTGTTAACAACTTTAAGTTTTTACCAGACAAATGTCCCAATCTCCTATGCCATATCATTTTTTTATCTATTTTCAGCCTTTCTATATCCTGGCTTACTTCTTGATTATTATCTATTATATTATTATTATTTATTATATCATTATTACTCACGCCTACATCCTCATTTGGTTCTATATCACCTTCATTCATCTCATTATTATGTGATTCATTATTACTATATTCGTCATTGACATTTATTATGTCATTATTATTTAAGTTACTATTATTTATATTATTTTGTGTATTATTATCTGTGTTTTCTATATTCTCTTCCACTTCATTCTGACTCTCCTCAATAATTTCTTCCTCTATCTCATATTCCATCCATTCATCTTGGGAATTTATATTAGGCATACATGCCAGTTTATTCGACTCGTTCTTATAAGGACATATTTTATTTAATTCATCTTTGTCTTCTATTATGTTAACTGTTGATTCCTGTACGATTTTGTATTTAACCATGTATACCCCCCTTATTTTTGTGGCAGAGAAAATTACTTCATCTGTTCCTCTGACATATATATGTGCTGCAGAGAAGTTCTGATCTATTCCTAGCGCCCTATTCTCAGTTATTTTGATCCCTGACATCAGGTCTACATTTAGTGACGGTACATAATGTACGTTTTTTAGTCTTATGACATTTTGGTTGCGTTCTGAGTTCTCTACTCTGATAAACATTGTACCTATATGCGTGGCCACTAAGAGTGTATCTTGAATTGCACATTCCAGTTCAATAGGTTTTTCTAACATTATTGGGTTGGACAGCTTCGACAGATCCGATATGACGTGAGCTACAGCTCCACCATCTAACATAATCCTTTTAGTAAGGGGAACGTAATTGGGTTCTGACTCCTGTTTAATATCTTTTGATGTTATTAGATTTATTAGTTTATTATTTGAATTATTATTCGGTCCTTGATCTCTATATCTGATCATCATTGACCACTGAACGTCATTTTCTTTTTTGTTTTTATTATTGTTATTATTGGTGTTACTTCGTCCGTATCTTGTATTTTGTGCAGGACCATCTAATTTATTTTGGGGTCTTGCACCCTCTTTATTTGACGGACATACTTTGGCTATGTGCCCTTTACCATGGCACTTAAAACAAACTAATGTACTCGAACTTGGCAAAGTATTTTGGTTTTGATTATTATCATATTTTTTATTTTCATAGTTGTTATTATTATACTGTGATGTTTCTTTTTGTTGGTTATTATTATATTTCATCTTCCCCTGATCTACGTTTTGGTTATGGTTCAGATTTCTATTTGTATTATTATATCTATTGTAATTTCCACCATATTGAAATCTTTTGTTTTTATTATTATTTGTGAAATTACGAAATTTATTATTATTATTATATTTTGACTTTTTCTCGTCATATAACCTATCTGACCTTTCGATTAACATGGCGTGGAGAGTTTCAATTGTTTTTTGTTCCTGGCTTAAAGTATTAAACTCCAGCCTAGTCATATCGTAGTCCATGTTTAATGAGATTAGGAGTTGTTCTATTTCCTCCTGTTTGTCCAGATTTTTCCCACAATCCCTTATTTTTTGGGCTGACCTCGAGAAAACATCTAAATAACTTCTCATATTCCCATCGCTATTGAATTTTAATCTTTGGAATGCTTGTTTAGCGTTGATGTATGTGACCTGTGTGCAACTTTTATATCTCTCATCGAGAACTTTTAGGATTTGATTTATTGTTTTGAGGTCTTTAACTCTTTCGATCAATTCGTTGTTTAATCCTTGATATATAAGGTCCTTTCCCTTTTCCTGATTTCGGAAATATGTCATACGAGTTGCTGGGCTAGCATTACTAGATTCAGGATTTAAAAAATTGTTTAACTCTAAACCCAAAAATAGCACCTCTGTTTCGGTATCCTGCATGATTGGGTATAGTCCCTCTGCATAAAGTGTGGAGACCATCATGGTCCTCCAGGCGTCATAATTCCTCCCGTCAAATACATTTTTTGTGTCAAAACGTGACATATTGTTAAAATTTTCTATCGGGGGTTTTTATAATTCCTACCTCAGAAACACGAGCACTTAAATCTAGGGGTAACACGGTCTCAACCGCACGATTATGCAAAACACGGTCTCAGCCGCTCGATCGGGAATGCAATTCAAATATTATATTATATTATTATTCTTAATAATTAATTGGTATTCTAATTAATTCTTACGAACGCTGTGGCTGACGATGAGTTGATCTCTCCTCCGTTGTTTCAATTTCTTCTCAGTCTATCTTAATTCTGGTATGTTATCGCCAAAACGTTTCTAAATCGAAAATTGGTTTCAGTTTTTGGTTGTGTTTCAGAACGAAAGTAATTCTGTTGAACACATTAAAACATAAATTTAATTTCAAGATAAAATTATTCAACAGAAATACAAAAAGTTAATGCTGAAAGGAAATAATTCATTATCTTATTGTCGATTGAAATTACTCTTTGTAAATTGTGAACAGAAAAAATCTGTCACTGAAGTCAATAGGTATTCAATAATTTTTTCTTTTGTAATTCAACATGTATCTCCTTCAACAAATATTTCCCTTTTTCGACCACTTTCGACCAACGAGATAAAGTTTGAAAGGTTACCAATGATACCTTTCAAGTTTCAACTTTCCTCTAATTTTGGTTAAGTGTCAACAGGAAAATATTCCGAACGTTTTACTTTATGTCTTTTAAATTTTGAACTTTTACTATTAATTTTGAAATAAAATCACACCGATTACTAATTAATTATTTTAAATTTTACTTATCTCGATTCGGTTTTCGTATTTTTCCGTTTTTCTTCTATTCTGCTTCGATGTTGACTTTGACTTCTGACGCTGCAACTTTCAGACTTTTGACTTTTTGACCTCGATTTCCTTTTCAGAACACAACACGAACAATTGCCAGCCGTTTTTGACTCTGCAAGCCGGTTTTCCAAACCACAGGATTCTCTCGTACCTGATCTGCTTACACCAAACTTTCGACTTCGACGTTTTAACTGGCGCCCACGATTTCACTGACGTTTTCATTAATTTTGACTATTACCTTTGATTCATTTGATTTACAATTTTTCAATCTTCCAGGATAATTCCCTTAATCACTGGAACCGAACTTTGCGTTCACAAACTTTTAACTTTTCTTCCACTTTGCGTGGAAGTATCACACGGCACTAAGCCTTTCACTTTGCGTGAAACACAAAAACTTTTTTACATTTGACAAATTACACGATTAACACGAACACATTTCAAATCCCGCACTTATTTTCATTGGTACGCAGCTCTGGCTACCATGTTGAGGTGAGTTTCGATCGTTTCATCCAAGAAAAATTAAGCACGGACATTTATCACTAAAAAGATTTATTCATGACTTTAGTACAACGACTGACGAGCGGAGAACATTCTCCATCGAGCAGTGGCGGAAAGAATATTATACTGGCGATCAGTGTCGCCACATGTAGAAAGAATAAATGTAATAATGTGTTACATGCAGTGTTGGTTAGTATACAGTTGTGTGTTTGTGAGGTAGTGAGGGAATCGTATCCCAACAATTTTGTTTAGAATAGAAATTATGAAAATTTAATTTAATATCATAGAAAATGCTTCTACTCATTACTTTCTCATTAATAAAAATTTAAAAACATAATTAATTCAGTTCAACCCCAAATTTCAGCAATATTTTACTGTTTTACGAATCCTTATCATACCCGACCCAACTAATTTCATCTTACATCTTCTAACGTCATTCTTATCACAAATAGCAGTCCATGTTAATTCTGTATAGTCAAAGAAACTTCCTTCCACGAGATGCTTGTCTTTAACCTCCCTTCATTTAAATTTCACTTGAAAATGACTTTTGGCACAATTTTGTATTTAAGATTGTGGTAACATTTTATTTTTACATCAAAACTATCATGAGTGATACAATGTTCCCACTTTTTTGAGTAAGAAATTGTGCAAAAAAATTTTTTAAAGTTAGATTTAAATGGAGGGAGGTTAAAATGACTTTTGTAAATATGGCCCTGAACCGAGAAAAAATCTTTGTGACTCTCTAGCAACTCGCTAATAGCGATGTTAACGACAGTCGATTTCGATCCCAATTCCCATTAGTAAACAGTTAACAGTAGCATGTCGTCTCCATCATACATACATCTTCGAAGGTTTTTTGTTTTTTTCACTCTCCTCAGACCTCAGGTCATATCATTTTGATATTTTTTATTGCCGATTCATTGTTTCATTCTCAGATTTGATTCATTATTCGTAGTTTTTTTATTCTTATTTGCGTTCTTTGCAACGCATTTATGTTACCGAATAATATGAGATTAGATTGTCATTCACTGAATTTTATTGCGTAGAGTCGTTAGAGTTACACTCGTTCACCATGAATAATTTTGCTGATTTACTGAACCCTCATTTGCCAAACATTAGTATTCCACAGGCTGGTACAAAAGTATATAAAGATGAATGTGTTTACTCATTCGATTCTCCGGTAAGTATGTTTACGCATCTTAACGGTGATACTGTACTTCGAATTTTGTTCTTGAATGATGATCTTACGGTTTTCAGTTTACCGACACCGGATTGTACGTGTGTTTACAAACATTCTATGGGCTAGGAAAAGAACATCTTGAGCGGCATCACCGCAAAACTAGAAGTTGCGTTTACTTGCACATGAAATATGAGAAAATTTTGGTCAGTAATAGTTCGCATAACCATTGTGATTAATACCGATTAAATGAAGTCGCCATTTTTGTGAAATTAGTTGGAAAACCAAGAAAAAGAATCAAATGCGGACAAAAAAGTGACGAGACTCGCTATCGGAGTGCAGGGTGGATTCGACGCTGACCCTTTGGCCAAAAAATATGAAACAAGAAAAAACTATTCGGTTGTCATATTACCTCAACTAGTCATCGTACCGTGGCCTAATGACGCTTTACCGGATAAAGTAAATTGTGTTTTCCTACATTAGTATTTTGGTATTTACATCCACGGTTAAGCTGTGCACTAATAAATTTTTAGGTTGTGAAAGCAGTTGATGGAATCATAAATGCTGAGTCAGCCCATAAACTTATCGATTTGGAGACAAGCGCGTGGGACGGTGAAATACGACGTGTGTCCAAGTAATTAATTTGAACTTTCAGAGGCTTGCAATGTTGCGATGAGTTGTCTCGACAACTCGAAAGTCCTTGTTTTTTGTGAATTAGATTTCTTTGCAAAACTGTACGTCACAGTTATAACTATCTGTACCTTTTTTTTATTGTTGCGATCATGACATTTTAATTCGCTTAACTCTACCTCGAGAGCTATTTTTTTGATTCCTTTAATGAATCAAAATTTCAAATGCAATCATATGGTAGCAGTTAACGAATGTATTTTCACGTGTGTGATAAGAGGGGAAAAAAAGTAACTAGGATTTAGGTGAAAGTCTTATACAGACTCGAAATCTATTATAACGGAAATAGTTATTGCTGAGAAAATGCAGTAGAAATTATGCTTATATTGTATTATCAGAATAGTACAGGAATAAATATCTAAATTTCAACTTTGAAAATTTATCTCTGTCCTTCGACCCGATTTTTAGTTATTTCTTTTTATATCATGTATTTAGTTTCTACTTGCATGCTTTCACCTTTAGCTTTCCAGATTTTGTCTTAAATTCTGTTTTCATGTCTGCTTCCATCCCAGACTTCTTTTGATTAGGTTTTCTCTTCTCTCGGACCATGTTTAAAAATAGTTGTTTCGTCATTGGTTTTTTGTAATGATTGTATCTTCTTTAAACAGTCGACCTGCTCTTGAATTTTATCATTTTATTAATGCATCGAAAACAATTTTATTTCGTATTGGTATTTCCATTCCTGCCGAAACTTGGCTGTGATTGAGTTGTGGTCTAATGGAAGATGGGAGTTTGGATATTTTCCCTTCTTTTTCCTGTAGATCGCTATTGAATTACGGTTTTATTATTTCGAATATCATTTAATATTTTCTATTCGCAGGTACGCCCATAACTTGGTTCAGCTGAATCCGAACAAGAAAATTCCCCCCAGCGGATGGAAATGCGAACGTTGTGATCTTACCACAAATTTATGGCTCAATTTGACTGATGGATCCATTTTGTGCGGTCGCAAATTTTTCGACGGCAGTGGTGGAAACAATCACGCTGTAGAATATTATGCTGATACAAGTAAAATATCTTGTCGTTTGAAAAAAAATTTTAATTGTATTATTTTCTTTCATTAATGTTAGATTTATTGCGTTGTAGAGTACCCATTAGCCGTGAAGTTGGGTACAATTACCAAAGATGGAAAAGCCGACGTTTACAGTTATGAAGAAGATGATATGGTAGAGGATCCGAATTTAGAACAGCATCTTGCTCATTTTGGTATCAATATTTTCAACATGGTCAAGGTTTGTATGCTCGAGACAATAAAATGAAAAAAATTATATGAATTTGGGAGTTATGTTCTTATTTTGGATAAATTACATTGCCTGATTTTTATTTTATAAGTTGATGGAAGATTTCCGTCTCAGTTGACATCGATAGATTATCACTCTGCAACTTATAATTTTCTCTGTTAGAAAAAATCGATGTTGGAAATATAATTTTGCGTTAATTAAAGATATCTAATTCATAATGAACCACTATGAATGAAGTCTCATCTTTTGTGACTTCCTACTAAGTATTTTTAATAACAGACGTAATTACCTTCATTGCTTTGTTTTCTTCCTTTCATTTTACAGAGTGAAAAATCCATGGTTGAACTGGAACTAGATTTAAATCAGAAATTTGGTGAATGGGTAGCTATTCAAGAAGCTGGTAGTAATTTGCAGCCTCTGTACGGATCTGGTTACACAGGAATGTCAAATTTGGGAAATTCTTGCTATCTAAATAGCACGATGCAAGTGATCTTCACTATTCCAGCTTTTGTAACCAAGTAATACTAATTTCTTATTGTTATGTCATATCATTACATTCTTTGAATTCTCTAATTTCTTTTTTTTTATGTTTAGATACGTTGAAAATTCACCCGCCATTTTCGACTCCGTTCAGGGCAATCCGGCCGATGACTTCACTTGTCAAATGTATGTTTAATTGTGTGTGAGGGTGCCTACTGATTGTACCTGTAAAATGAACTTATCAAACTTTGATATGAGGCAGTCACGTACTGTCATTTTTTTGAGAATCTCAATTTGAGCTCCTATCTAAATTTGAAATTTCTAGTTTCTGTTAAATGTCTGTCTTAAATAATTTCCTTAAATTTCTACATTTTTCTTTTTCAACGCATTTAGTAAAGTAGCTTAAGTGAACGATTGTTCGTGTCTTTTTCCCAAAAATTAATGATTCATGTTCTTTTGCCAGCGGGTGGCAAAACTTTATTTGGCCCGGTGGAACAAAATATTTAAACGGTAGATGAGTTCAGTTTAACTCAAAAAACGTGTAATAAAATAGAAGTGAAACCGAACTCATCCAATATTTAAATTCGTTGCCCAATCGGGCCTTAAGTTTTATATCGTATCGACTTTACATGGTATAAAATTAACGAAGTTACAAGCTTGCAAGTTATAGAACTATTGAATTTTAGGGCAAAATTAGGTACCGGTTTGTTGTCGGGAAAGTATTCGAGGCCACCAGTCAACGAGGTCGACGAATCGTTTAGCGTTAAACCGACCATGTTCAAGACTATTATTGGCAAAGGACATCCTGAATTTTGTACAAAAAACCAGCAAGACGCGCAAGAATTCTTTTTGCATGTAATCTCAACTGTACAGGTAACGAATTTATTGCATGTGTTGAGGTATTTTGTTTTGTTTTGTTTTTTTAGATAAGTTTTTTGTTGAAAATTACTTTGTAGCGCTACAGCAGACACCAAACTGATCCGACGGAAGCGTTCAAGTTTCGAATCGAAGAACGATATCAATGCCACGTCAGTTCGAAGGTACAGTATCTCTACCGTACTGACTACTGTTTACCTTTAATGATTCCTCTCGAAGCTGCCATCAACAAAAGCGAAGTGGCTGCGTACGAGGCGAAAATGGCTAAAAATTCGGCGAATGGCAATCGAACGTGAGTGTTATCACATTCGCGTGAAATAGGCGATCGTAAAATTTGAACTCATTTTTTACATTTGTTTTCGTTATCATTTTCAGCGATCAAGGTGAAATCATACGTCCTCGCATCAAGCTTGCCTCTTCTCTGGAAGCGTTTGTACAGAGTGAATTGGTCGATCAATTTTATAGTTCCGCCATCAAAGGCAAAACCACGGCATCGAAGTTGGTTGCCTTTCCGTGCGTGTTTGGTTGATTTTCGAAAATAACATACGTAATTATTTGTGATGGTTGTAGGACCACTCGTATTGCCGAATTTCCTCAATACCTTCTATTACATCTGAAGAAATACACGGTAATGGAAGATTGGACTATCAAAAAGTTAGATGTGTCGGTCGAATTTCCTGATGAATTAGATTTAACCGCACTTAAGGGAAACGGCGTTCAACCTAACGAAGAATTGTTGCCGACGGAAGGTAGGTTTACATACGTTTATTGTAATCGTCTTGTAACGCGTACGATGAGTGCCATCGTAGGAATTGTCATCGATGTCGACTGGACGCATAGTCTCATCTGTTCAGTATTCCTGCGTGATATCTATCAAGGATACATGTTAAGGTATTGATGGTTCACGTACCGACAAAATTTTACGAAAGTGGGGATTTCATTTTGGATTGCAGCGTAGGCGAAATAGTTTTGAGGAGATTTATTCGGTGAGGTCGCGATAGTAGTAGGTATATGGTCTAACTAGTGCGAGAGGTGAATAATTCGCTGAGTTTTGAAAATTTCACACGAGTGAAAATTTCTTTTTCACCCTTGTTAGACATATTTTTTGTGACAAGTGCAAAGAAAGCTCAGTTTCAGGTAGGACGCGTTTAAAAACGTGAAAAATTGAGAGGAGATATGAGCGAGCGAAAACAAAAAAAGAGAAATCGGAGAAAAGAAGAGACTCCCTCAAAGTTCTAAAATTATTTCAAAATTAAATAAAGTAAAATTCAACCCCCCTCTTCCCTATTACTGAAAAAAATTATTATAGCTCCTTTAATTGGAAAATTTTCAAATACAAATAGAAAAAAATATGAAAGAAAATACATTTTAGGTAGGACAACCCTTAAAATTCTATCAAATAGCTCTCGTAGCCTAACTTGTAGGGTGACAGATTTCCTCTACTCCGGTGAATTTGACAGTTTCCGGTTCGGATCCCCTCGGCAGCAGAGAAATTTCAAGTAAAAAAATTAAATAAATTAAAACTTTTCCTTATAGTAAGCCTGTAAATGTGAACATACGGCGTTTGTGAAAATCAGCTGAACAATAAGAGTAGGTGTCCGGAAAAGTAGATTGCCGCATTGTTCTGAAATTGGCAACTTTCCGCGCTGAATATGCCTCAAAATTGAGCATTTCGTGCTTATGTTACAAAAATTAATTTCTGGGTGGTGAATTTGACAAAAATTTTTTTTGTAGAGAGAATAGGAAGGTTTATGGAATGTTGGATTTCGTAATTTCGGATATGAAAGTACGAGTTAAAAAATTTGATTGAAAATTAAGTAGTTTTTTTCAGTATCTCTGGCCTAGAATGTGTAGCGATGTGTTGGTAAATTTTCTTTTGCAAAAATTTAGTTAATTTAAAAAAAAAAAAAATTCGAAGAAATAAAAACAGTTTTAAAATTTCTCCAGCAATATCTGCTGGAATTATCGAAGCGGTGCTCTTTCTTTCATCATGTAATCATGTAAGTGGGCTTGTTTTATTATGTCTAATTTTATTTTGAAACTTTTAATGAGCGATTGTGATTCATGATATGGATTAAATATTTTGTATATCATTTGGAAAATTGAATCTGATTTGTGATCCTCGGTTCAGATCATCATATCGTGGAACGTGCCCATGTCTAATCGTAGCAGTGTTGTTATTATTTAATATAATACGGTTGCCTAAGGTCTGTAATCATGAATTTTCCATTTATATATGTAGGAGCATTAAATTGACCCAATTTAAGGAGTCAGTATTTTTTGGTTGGGAATATGATAGCAGTTGGTCTTGATCTTAAGACGTCCTTACGATTGTTAGGCATAGTACATTGCTAGTAAGCACAGATGACTCGTGAAAAAAATTTTAAGATATTTTTGCAGTAATTTACTCCAAAAATGCGATTGTTTCCTTGATTTCGCTTAAAGATGGATTCTTCGTCCTCTAAAAATGAAGAACAACCTGTTTCTCGGACTAAATTTCGACTCGTGTAAAAATACCTGATGGCAGCATCGTGGTTGAATTTTCAAAAAGTTTGGGTATTTTTGTATTATTTGTACATGATTCGTTCGTCCCCCCTCTTCGTTCCGATTTCCAATATCGGGTAAACCTGTAACGTGGAAACTGATGTACTCACAAATTCGATATTAAAATTCGATCGAAAACAGTAAATCTTAAACAAATACGGTTCCATTTTGCGCTGGTAATGTTTCAAGGTTTATGTTGCTGCGATTTCACAGGTATTTTGGTGTGTTTGTAGATGTCCGGACATTTTGTTTGGTGGTACTTCAAAAATTCACAATCTAGAAATTGTAAAATCATTCAGTTTACGTGTGTTACGTTAACATCTTCATTTATTACTAAATATTCAGATTGCTTTGTCATCTTTGAGAATTAGTTCCAACGGACAGTTATCGTTTCTGAAATCACCCGCCCCAATTTTCAATCGTTATGACTCATTCAAACCGTGATAGAACAAACCACGTACTGCGGTACTTGGATTGCTATATGATAATCAGTGGCGTACCTCTTTAAACGCCCTCACTCATCCAAATTCAATTATGTGAAGCTTTAATAATGGATGTATTTGATAACGTTTCAGATGAGCGGCAAAATATCGGTTTCCAGTTTAACGAACAGTATTTAAATCAACTGGTAGATATGGGCTTTCCACTGGAGGCTTGCAAACGAGCTCTTCATGCGACGCAAAACGATGGTCTGGAGCGAGCCACCCTTTGGTTGATGGAGCATATCGCTGATCCCTGCCTTCTAGAACCCTTCGTACCGAATGCGAATATGTCGAATCAAGGTGCTGGAGGTTGAATAATTCTACGTTTCGGCCGAGAATGTTCGCTGCTCTTCACATGCGACGTGTCCGCTTTTCATCGTTTTGTCGTTTCAGACTTCACTGCGGACGAAAGTGCGCTGGCGTCGCTAATCGATCTCGGTTTTTCGCGCAGTCACGCTCTGAGAGGACTCCGCGAAACCGGTAATAATTTGGAGCGAGCCGCCGACTGGGTTTTCAATCATCCCGACGAGCCGGAGTTGGAAGTGTTGATGATGGATCAGTCGTCGAGTTCCGTAACGGCGAATGCGGCACCAGCCGGAACAAGCGAAACCAATTTCCGTGAGTTTTGTGCTGCTTGGTATTGACAGTTTGTGTGTAATAAGTATCGGCGATGAGGTGCGAAATTTTCGAACCATTCGTTATAGTGCGAGTTCTTCAGAACGTTTTCTAATGGACGAGCATACGCTATAAACATAATGATACACTTTCGACGACAACGTCTTTTGGAGGCTCGGATCGAATTGAATTGCAGCATTTAAATACGGGATTTTTTTCAAATTTTCATTTGCTTACGATCAGAGTCGAGTCATTCAGTTAATATTGGAAGAGTGGTTCTGTGACAAACGTATCGGAGTGAATTCAGATTGAAACACGAAAATATTTTCAAGAGAGAGCGAGCGAGGTAGAATTTTATCATAATTAAGAGGATTCAGTCTTTGAACTGGGTTAGATTTTTTTTTTTTTTGCCTCAGTAACGTAAGAATATCATTTTGGTATCGTTTCGTAATACAAAAAGGAAAAAATCTTAATTTATCAAGTTTCTGCGTGTTTTACTTTTGTACAATCTAATTTTCCTGGAAAGGATTCAGTTGGATCGATTCAAAATTGAGCGGAGTAAATTTCGATCTCGATTTGTTATGTGAGAAAATGATTCGAAATTGAAACAATTGGCCCGTTCTACAAAGAGATTCTTTAATATTGAGGGGAAAAATTGATTTCTCTAGAACAGAATCGAGTCATATCGAATTCATTGTTTCAATTTCAATCCCAGGCTTCTTGCGCTCTGTGCATTATCGCGATTAAATAACCTGCAGAAGATACAAGACTGCATTCTATCAGTCGTTCACTTTGTTGTTCAGTTACTAAATCGAGGAGACGGTTTTCTGTCTTCATGACAGAGCAACAGAGACGCTGTTGGTTTGTCGTGAAGAGATAGAAATGATAATTCGAATTATTTATGATGAAATCATTGGTGATTCAAATCATGCCTGTGACTGTATACTTAGTTGGTTATTTTTATTTATACGATTTAAGTATGTATTAAGGGGAAAGTTGGCAAAAAGATTAGCATCACTTTTTATTGAGGTATTCTTGGTTCGTTTACGTATATCTGTTCAATATGGCAAAAACGGGGGTATTTTATTTTTTATTTTTAAAAAAGAAGAAAAAAAGTAGGCTATTTGGTATGTAAAAGCGTGGCTGTTGTTTTACGAATGGATAGTTCGATTTTCGAGGATTGAATTTGAAAAAAAAATTGTTTCTTTAAAATTCAAATTTTCTGACTCGACTCTGCAAGATGGTTCTGATGGAAAGTTCTTTTCTAACGATATCAAAAACCTTTCTTATCGAAAAAATTATTCTGTTGAAGATATATAAGTATGCATAAATTTTTCAAGTTTTTATTTTTTCACAGAACTGGCACTGAACTATAAGCCTCAAGCCCTCAAGGTAAAACTGGAGAACTAACTTTTAACGGGACTTTGACTCAGAACTAAAAGCGTAGAATAGCACTTCTTATAAAATCGAACACAGATAGTACTGTATGGTCAAAGTGTGGTGTCAACTAAAAGCGAAATTATCGTCTCCTGAAACTTGAAAAATAATGATAAACTAGGCTTTTGAAGAAGTAATATTGTTCCGCTCTTTTTAATTCGTCAAAATGAGAGCAAAACCTTTTGAGTTTGGACTAAAAGCAAGCGTCCTTTTGTCTTGGAAAATACCATCGCCGTTTTGATTATTCTAAACTGGAATAAGACAGTTATTTTCTTTGAATGCTTCTTTATAATTTGTTTAAAAATTTCATGTTTTTTTGACGAAAAGCAATGGCGGAACAGCAATTCGATGAACCTGGGGAAACATGTGTTCTTCAAATAAGCCTGCAGATGGTTATGCTTTCTTATTTCTTTCTTATACCATAACATATTTTTTATTTTTTTTTTGTAAAGGAAAAATTCCAACAAAATCCTTCCTCGTTAGTTAACGATAGTTGACAGGGCTTGGCCCGTCTTGTTTTCTTGTTAACGAAATTTAAAATTTCGTACCGGCTGCATACGCTCGGTTAGACTTGTTGAAACAAAAATTCTTATAAAATTCGATGCTTAACGTTAGTCATGGATTTCGAAAATTAAGTACTCCGTCGCGTGAGTTTTTATATTTGTCTCGAGTAAATTATCAACTAATTCTTATTTTTCTGATATTTATTGTAGGCTATAGACTGAAAGCGTTCATTTCTCATATGGGAACGTCGCCGGCCGTTGGTCATTACGTTTGTCATATTCTACGCGATGGCAAGTGGGTTATCTACAACGACGAAAAAGTAGCGCTGTCCGAAAACCCGCCGAAAGATCTCGGATACGTATATTTGTACGAGAGACTTTGAAATTCCTTTAATTTTGTCTGTTTTATTCATTTTCTGCGTTGAAAGTTCTACGCAGTAAGCGACAGACCAGATTTTCGTTACTAGAAAAAACCCAGGCAGTTTCACGCTTTCATTGATTCAGTTCTTTGGCTTAATTTTTATAATTTTTTTTTCTTTTCATTCAATCGTGGTAACATTTTTCAACGTTTTAAGTGTTCTTTGATAAGTGGTCGTTTTAGTTTTATTTTGAATTATGAAATATTTCCTGGATGGCTGGCAACCGGCGTGTGAAATCGCGAAGCTTCAATTTTTTTTTCCTTGTAAAAATGTATCTGATTATTTAAATAAATAAATTTTGAATTTTTATTAGGTGCGTACGTGTTTTATTTTATAACTTGTTTGAAGGTTTTTCGAAAGTCTTCCATTTAAGTAGGCCATAATGATTAGAAATTTAAAGTACCTATTGTTAATGATGAATATTAAATTTTTGCGTTAGATATGTGAGCCAGCGAGCCTAAATCGTATTATAATTCATAAATTATAATCCAAGGAATATGGACAACCCAAACTTTCAAGAAAATATATCACGTGCTCATTCCTTTGACTATATAGTAAACTAGTGTCTCGCCGTAAATTCGTTTCTACGACCAGTCATGTGATTTGTGTTTGTATGCCATGTTAGTATGTATTTGGTTATTGTCTGTGTGGGTGCATGTTTGGTCAACGTCGTTTTTGTAGTTTACGTTTGTTTTAGTTTTTTACTTTTTTTCTCTACAGTTGAAGTACTCTGAATTTTTCTTCAAGTCCTTATCATTAAACTATAACTTAGAAAAATATCATTTCAACTAGGAAAAAATGGTAAGTTAAGGCTAATGAGGTACGTCTGTCATATGAGGTTGAATTTTTTGAGAATAGTCTAGGAAAAAGTAAGTACATGCAGGATGATGACATCTTCAAGGAAGTTACAGTCAAATTTAGATAGTATAGAAGTAGATGGAGACCTTAATCTTGATATCCTACTAGAGAAGGTGCCTGACAGTGATGATGTTGCAAACTATATATATGTTGCTGAGGATGGCATTCCTTTGACATTTGAGGAGGTGAGTGGTGCACCTGATAGTGAGATGTGAAAGCAGGCTATTTCTGATGAGATAGGTGCTCTGAATTTCAATCAAACTTGTAAGATAACCAAACATCCAAAGGGTGCCCCTACCATCACATGTCGTTGGCTTTTTAACAAAAAGTACGATGCAGGTGGAAAGGTGCTCTATTAGGCTAGATTAGTTGCCAGAGGATGTCAGCAGAAGAAAGGTTTCAACTTTAATAAGGTCTATGCTCCAGTGGCCAAATTGTCAACTGTTAGGACTTTGTTAGCCCTTAGTAATAAGTTCAAATTCTATAAGGAGCAGATTGATATTTGTAATGCATTTCTGAATGGAATGTTGTCTGAAGACGTGTACCTTGAAATACTTGAGGGTATAGAAACTAATGTTGATAAATGTGATAATGTCTTGAAACTCAACAGATCCATTTACAGGTTAAAACAATCACTGAAGGTTTGGAACAATTATATTATGCGTATTTTTTCATTTTTTTGGATTTTTTGTCATACTCACGATCAGAAAAGAAAAAAAAAATGTCAAAGCCAGTTCATGACGTCTTGTACCCAACAAATTTTGCTGTCCATTCACTTTCCTATTTACCTATTCTTTACACTAATGATGAATGGGGAAAATAAAGTGCCTAGTATTTTTTTTTATAAAACATAAAGCTTCCCTTAACTTTTTCCAACAATTTTTTTTTTTTAATCATTATATAAGTTGTATAGTAGAAAACCCCATCCCCAAAAAATACCTCATCTGACCAATAATAAAAAAATCTCAAAAATCAATTGCACGGCTCCAGATTCGAACTCACATCCCTAAAATAATAATCTGCTATTTAATCACTGGCGTGTAGTGGTAACTGACAATATTTGCTTGTCATGGCAATACAAACGCCCAATTAAATAAAATTACATAAATTTTATTCGTTTCATCGGTTGCATGTAAGGAATAGATATACGCGACTTGCATGGAGCGTCGCCATTTCCTGTACATTCTTTCCTTTCTCCGTACCTCTGCTCTTTATTTCACATTGTTCATCTTGTCAAGCAGTCCATAGTAGTAAAAAATTATATAGTCAAAGCAAAAAACGAAAAACACAAAATAGCGGATCATCTCTTATCACTCACATGCGCATAACTGCCAATAAAGATAAAGAATATGGGTCATGATTCACATGCTCGTTGATCACTACTTCGTCCCAATGATTAACTAGAAAGTTTATGTTGTTATCTAAAATTCGATGCGGATGATGTAATCGTATCTCTTAATTTCGACAATAATTCATTCTATTACCATACCACTAACTCGAAGACAATTCACCAACTATCAGATCTTCTCTTTTTATTTTCAGCTATTTTCCCCCAGGGTCAAATTCATAAAAATTAGGCATAATTGCATAACTTCAGACTACATAGTATAAACTTCGTAGTGAAAATTGGCTTTTACACTGTATTCCCACGACGTTAGAGCAAGAAACGATCTGAAAAATGTGTCCGTGTCATTTGATAAGATTGCAGTTTTTAAATATTAAATAAGAAACTAGCTGGTTTCACAATATAATCCAGTTACAATCATTATTGAAGTGAGGTTGAAATCCAAGGAAAGAAACAAGTTAGTTAGAGATACTATAATGCAATGATTCAAAGTACAAATTACAAGTTTGAGGAAGATGAACGATCTCCCACCATTACAAGTTCAAAGTTTGAGTGGGAAATGAGTTTCAGCGTTCTCGGGTGAATGAATGAAAAAAGTCGTGTTTGTTCTCACAACCTGAATATTGTTAGTTCGCATTATCAAAAGTAGTTGCGCTAAGTGTTAGTGAGCAAGTGTAGGTGGAGTGCAGAACACCCCCCACAGTCCGACAAAACGAGCAAACAGGATCTATTGCGAGAACGAATATTATAAATAAATTAATTTTGAATTATTATATCATTGTACATTTATGTTCATTTCCCAAACAAAAAATAAAATAAAATAAAATAAATTACATAAAGGATGAACAATGACTAGATTATTATTCGATGGTAATATATATTTTGATGTATTTTCGAAGTTATTTATCGACATATTATATTGCAGTAATGAATTTCGATTCGGGTATTTTTCGATCTTTCATGCTGTTTGAGAAAAGTTTTGTTCAAATTTGTTTAATACTTGGTGAATAGGGGTGTTCTGAAATGTGATAAGCTAATATCAACCAAACCTGTGAAATCATGTCAATGATTTGTATTCAAATCTCTGTTCGTTCGAACATTGAATTTGCAGAGATGATAATGAATACCTACACGAAAATAAATTTTGTTTCAACAAGTATTTTTCTGGCCTAAAGAATATAATATATTATTAATTTTGTTTGAACATGTGATTTTTTCTTTTCTTTTCTCGAACATTATATTTTCAGGTACCATGCTGCAAAAAAATGAGATTATTATATTCAGCAATTTGTGACTTGACATATTATTTAGCTTCGAATATTTGTATTCCTTCCCCTTTTAAAATAAATGATTTTTCCATATAATTATGAATTCGAGAAATTTTATTGTGAGAGATTTGATGTTGTTAATATTTTATCGACTAAGTTTCTGAAATTTTGTTTATCAACACTTTTTGTTAGCATGTCTGATAATTGTGAATTTGTACCAACAGTTTTGAATTTGATTTCTTTATCCTCTACAGATTGTGTAATGGCATAACATTTTATCATTAAAGCTCTTGCTCGTTTTTGAGCTCCTCCCGACATTATTCTAAGGGCTGATATATTATCTTCAAAGATTCTTACTGGGTCATTTTCTTGGAATATTTCTTTTTGTAATAGGAAGGTGACTTGTATATCGTCTAAGGCATCAAATACTGCGATTATTTCAGCAGCAGTTGAGCTTGTAGCCACAATCGTTTGTCTTCTTACATTCCAATTAATCAAATCCCCATTTTAGTATATTAGAAATCCTGATATAGATTTTCCTAAGTTTAAATTTGATATTTTAATTTCATGATCTTTTACATCTGGGGCATAAGATGCATCTACAAAAGAGTGTATGCCTTTACTATCTGATGTGAATTTAATCGAAAATTCTTTTGTTGTGTTCACATATTTAAATATTTGTCTTACATGATTTTTTAACTTAGAATTTGATTTTGTTTGGAATCTTGAGAAAAAATTTTCAGCAAACGAAACATCGGGTCTTGTTATTTTAGCCAGATATAACAGGGCTCCAATCATTGAACAATATTCTGTATCATCTGTGCAGTTTTCATCTTCTTCAATTTTTAAAGATGTTTCTATGGGTGTATTTATGAAATTTGATTAATTTTGATTATTTTTTAAAATATTTTTTCTATATATCTTGACTGTATTAAAGTTATTGTATTTTCTTTTCTATCTCTTATTATTTCAAATCCTAAATAAAATCTCGGGTTATTAATTATTTTCATGGTAAATCTTTTTTGAAAGGATTCATTTACATTTTTAATCCATTCGGGGGTGTTTGATGCTATTAATATGTCATCAACATATGTAATCATGAGAATTATTTTTTCATTTGATTTTTTAAAATATAAGCATTTGTCTGTTTTAGATCTTTCAAAGTTCATTTTTAAAATATATTCGTTTATTAAATTATACCATGATTTGGACGATGTTTCTAAGCCATAAACAGATTTTTTAAGTCTCAATAATTTATTACTTTCCATTAGTAAACCTTCCGGGGGTTTTAAATATATAGGAACTATAGCAGGGGAATTTAGATATGCTGTTTTCACATCATATTGAACCACTTCTAAATCATATTTGTTAACTATTGATAGAAACCATCTTACTAACCAAAATTGGAATAATAGGGGCAAATACTTGTCCTAATTCATATTCGGTTCTGTCCTTGAAACCCCTAGCAACTAATCTTGCTTTTGGTTGGTGGTATCCTTCATCATTCGGTTTTGTTACAAAAACTCATCTTGTGTCTATGGTTTTTAATGATTTATCGTAATCTATTTCTTTCCAAACGTCCATTTCTCCCAGGGAAATAAATTCATCCTCAATAGCTTTCATCCATTCTGTTCTGAATGGATTGTTTTTGACATCTTTATAACATGTTGGTATGCAGTCTTCGATCCACCTATTATCTATAGTTTTTGTGATGTTGAGAGTGTTTATGTTAACTAAATTTTTTACAAAATTTGCCGGTTTGAGTACCAGTTCTTGTTCACAATTTTTTAAGTTTGATATATTTTTATTTTCGTCAAATTTAGCATCACAAGATATATTAAATTTATTTGAAAAAGGATCTCTAATGCAATATTATGTAGTGGTATATCCCATGAGTATTCCCTTTTCTCCCCTTAATGCAAATTTTGGATCGATTCTTTGTTCATTTTTATTTTTTGATTTAGTCGCATTCTGTTGTCAGACTTCAAGTGGAATGTGTCTATAAACTAAAGATCCGAAAATTTTTAGATTATCTAAATTTGGTTTTTTGCCAAAAAAAAATTTCGTATGGAGTTTTATATTCTAAGTTTACCCTTGTTGGTGATCTATTTATTAAGTATGCAGCTGTAGCTATTGCATGTGCCCAATACTTAATATCTAGATAACCATCAATTAGTAAGCTTCTTACTCTTTTCATCAATGTTTGATTTTAACGTTCAGCTATTCCATTTAATTCTGGTGAGTAAGGAACCACATTTTCTATTTGTACTCCATTTTCTTCACAAAATTTAACTAATTTTTGATCTGTATATTCTTTTGCGTTATTGCATCTTATTTGACTGTAACGGTATAGTTGTTACAAATAAACACAATAATAGTTTAAGAGTATATTATTATAAAAAGGTGAACAGGTTATTGCAAAAGTATGAACAACATAAGTGTAAAAGTGAATTAATAAGTGAAGTAAAATTAAGTAAGTGAATGAATGAATGAATAATAATAATATACAGAACATTAGACTATTTATAAGGGTGAAGTTTGAGTGATTTGAATTGGGTATTGTGGGAGATATGAATATGATTGGTTGTTTGAGGAAAATGTATTTTAGATAAAACCAATGAAATTAAAAGGAAATGACAAGAAGTAGGAGTGTTTAAGAAATTAATAAGAATTGGAATTATTGCAAGGTATCGAAATATATTTGTAGAAAAGATGACATCATGGAATATAGACGAAAACAGTTACTGGTGTACCGGAGGTGATGTCATTAGATAAGTCAAGACTTGAAAGACAAGTTTGAACTAGTCTTAAATGACGTGAAAGAAAGGAAGTGTAAATAGATGGAAATATGAAGAATAATGTGGGAAAATACGAATTAATAAAGTACGAGAATATTTGAAATAATATGTATGAAAATATCATTACATTGACTTATTGGTGTTTCGGGAAATTTATTTTTCATTGAAAAAAATATATTTTTAAATTCTGTGAATACCTGACTTTTATTTGATATTGGTATCACGAAGGTGTATTTGCTATAATTGTCAATAAATGTCAATATATATTTTTGATTAGCTACTGTGGGTGTGAATGGTCCCATAATATCGGAAGATATAATTTCTAATCTCCTTTGAGGTCTATTTCAAACATTGTTATGACCTAGACGTTTGCTATTGGCTATTTTACAAATTTCACAATTGATGAAATCATCATCTTTAAAATTAATTGTTTTTGGAATTCCTATTGTGACTTTGTGTAGATATCTCATATATTTTCCATTTAAATGGCCTAATCGTTTATGCCAAATCATTTTTTTATGGTTATTTGTGTTATTATGAATTATCTGAAATATTATTTTTATTATTATTATTATTATTATTATCATCCTCATTATTATTATTTTCTATTATAGTATTATTATTTTCATTATTTTCTTCTAAATTATTATTATTATTAATGGGTTCTTCTTCCTCTTCTTCTATTTCTAATTCAACAGAAAAGGAATCCCATTCGGCATCATCTTGATTTTGAGTGACGGGCATACATTTTTTTGGTATATTTATATAATTGTAATTTACTTGAAAGACACCATCAATTTTATAAGATGTAAATAGAATGTCTCCAGTTTCTATGAAATATGTTTGTATTTTTTCTTTTTCCTGGTCCATATGTAATATTCCGGATTCTGTCACTTTAATTCCAGACATAATATCTAATGACAAATCTGGTACATAATGGACTTCCAATAATTCAATTGCCGTTCGAATTTTATTTTCGTTTTGTACTAATATTCTCATATTTCCCATATGTGTGGCATATAAATACGTGTCTTTAAGTGCACTTTGGGGACTCACTGGTATGAGGTAAAGGGGCTTGGACCCCTCAATGACAGTTGCCGCCCCAAAGGGCAGGAAAATAATCGTCCTTGTGACGTTAAACACACAAAACTCGTTTGATCGTAATTTCCTGTATGTACTTGCAGGTAATGTACGAGTACCAAATCGTGACACAATAAGATGATGTCACAATTTGTACACGAACTGGCCAGCCATCTCTTATTTCGATAGGGGATGATGCAACCTGGCCATCCTCACCAACGTACGTATTCTCTTACGTACGTGTGTTTGTGTGCGTGTAAGTAAGCCGTATATAAACCACCCAAATCGGCTCTAAAATCTCCAGTGTTCGGTCTGGTTCTGCCTTACCCGTACTTGTGTACGAAGTGGCTGAACACGCTTAAATTCTGTTGAATTTCCTTCTGGTGAGAATATCTCTCACGACAAGGTATTCCACATGCACATTGTAATTTTACAGGAATTTTGAATTTTGTTACATTAATTAATTTTTCAATATTATATGTGAGATGGACTTCCAGACCCCCATCAAGTAACATTTTTATTTTTTAGTTGTGTGTAATTTTCATTTTTTGTATTATCTTTAATTAATTTTTTTAAAAGCCAATCTTCATTGTTATTATATTTTTTAACCATATATGATAATTTTATTGGTCTTTCCTCTTCTTTTTTATCTTTATTTTTTGGTTTTTCTTTATTTTGTTCTTTACTTTCAGGTTTATAATCAGGGAATTTATTTTTGTAATGTCCTGTTTGGTTACATATAAAATATCTTTCTTCTTTATTATTTTTTCTAGGTGATTGATTATTATTTCTATTATTATTTTGGTTATTATTATAATTATTTTGTTTATTTTGATTATTATTTTCATTTCTTGGAATATTATTTTTATAATTATTATTATTATTATTATTTCCATTATTATTTCCATTTGTATTATTATTTCGTCTGTAATTATTATTTTTATTCCACCTATTATCTGTATTATTATTATAGTTTGTATTATTATTTCTAAATTTATTCCCATTATTATCGAATTTTTTATTAGACGATTGGTATTGTAGTTTAATTTGTTTATCTCTCATTTTTTGATCACCGTCTTCTTTTAATATTTCTTTGAATACTTCTAGATTTTTTCTGTTTTCAGGGAGGTTATCAAATTGCATTTTTGCAATGGTTTGTTCGTATCCTAATGCCAATTGAAGATTTTCTAACTCCTCTTCTTCAGATACTTCCTTCTCTGCATCACGAACTTCTTGTACTAAGATATCCCATTTATTTAAAAAACCTCGTATATTTCCACCAGGTGTAAAGCAAAAAGCGGTCCATTTTGATTTTCCATATTTGCAACTATTTTGGTTTTAGAACCATAAGTTATATCCAATTTTTCAAAAATTTGATCTACTGTTTTACACTCTCTAATTTGTTTCGATACATTGTATGTCATGCGTTCCATGATAAATGCTTTTGCGCATTCCTGTTTTTTAAAGTATGCTTTAGCAGAATTTGAAGATGGTCTGTATTGTAAATTGTCCATATTTTCGATATAAATTTTTAGTTCAGGGTGTGGGCCAAAAACATCCCAATATCCTGAACCCCTTATTAACGCTATAATCATACGTTTCCAGTCCAAGTAATATTGACCATCAAATATTTTCCCACTTGGACCTTGTATCGGACATCTGGTTTCATCAGCTGGCATAACATAATGTACTTGAGGATGTGTACTTCCAGAGCCTGATCCTCCTTGAGGGGATGAGGTAGTGGTTCTTTCACTTGCTGTATTCAAGCTTTCTGGAGTACTTGGTAATGTGCTTAGTTCCGACAACTCAATTTAGAAAAAAAATAATAAAATATATTTTTAAGAAATTAATTTAAAAAAAAATTTATTTTATTCTTTGGAAAGAAAAAAAATTATTTTATTTTTTAATTAATAATTATTTTTATTTAAATTATTAATTTTTGTAATATTATTCGTGTGTATGTTTATATTTTAAAATATGAAAAGAGAGAAGAAAAGAAAAAAATATTCCAACTGAGAATATATTTCAAAAATGAACTTGAAGAAATCTTGTTTAATTTTGAATCCTTGTAAATGTGTATAACAAAGGATCTATTGAAAATTATTTTTGAAAGCTATCTATAATATTTTATTGTAAAGAATTTTCAAGTTTATGCATTAGAATTTTGAACAAAAGAATTTTGTGACATGAAAGTTCACAAGTAAACCTGTCCACTATGACCAAGAATTTTTCCTTTTTGTAACAATGACTTGTTGAATTATGAAATTTGTTAAATTATGAAAGTATTTTGCTTGTTAGTATTATAAGTTTTAATTTTCGTAATTTTACGTATTCTTAAAGAGGATTTTCTCTCTCAAAATTTTCAAGAAAAATTCTGAAAGATTCTATCGAGTCCAAAGCTTGAATACTGAAAATATTTTTTGAGATTTCTACAAATTTTGCGACTTCGATACCTCTTTTATAATGAATTATTCCACTAACATTTACTGAGAAAGTTTCTAAAACTATTTCTCCCAAAAATGTTTTCCAGAATGGAAATTCAATTAAATTAATTCTTACGTCTGTTATTTTTTTGTTTTCGAAAATATTTAATAATTTTTTATAATCTTTTTCTTTAATTCTTATTGTTCCTCCACAGTTTGATGTGCAACTAGCAATTTGTTTCCAAAACCTTATCATTCGTAACCTGCTTTATTCGAACTTATTTTTAAGCTTAATCATCCTGTGATATTTCACTTGACTTTTACCAAATTAAATTGGGTTCTTGAAATTCAGCATTTTAGAAGTTGAAGGTAAAAAAATTCTCAAAGAAAAATAAATTTTTTATATTACTAATTTCGCTCAATATCCCACAAAATCACTGAATATATTCCATCGTTTCCCGCAATAGCAAATGAAATATATAACTTGGAAGTATCAAAAATTACATTAGCCGTAATCTGCGGAATTCCGTTGAATATTTCCCAGTAGAGTTCGTGAGTAATTGGCGTTTTCCCATGGGTCAGTACTTGGATCAATCTCAGTTTGTCTTCAGAGAATTTCAGCCTTGGCAGCATACAAATCGGTTGAATCAGCAACACTTGATTGATGAAATTCCGATGATGATTTTTAGTGGAAGATGGCGTTCGAATGATCACGATAATTGAGTTCGACGTAACAGTAATCTCCGATTTTTGAATTTTTTTGTTGATTCATCTTACTGTAGCAGACGATCCAGGTCCGAAGTAATCTGCAATCCCACAGTGAAAATCCTTTTTTGTTTCACCTTACCACAAAAAGACGATCCAGTATTTTTCTTAAGATGATTAAAACGGCGTTGAATTATTTTGGCGCCAACCTAATTTAATTTAACTTCGAATAATTTCCGATGAACTTTTCGAAAAATTAAACGATAAAAAAAATCCACTGAGTTAACAACTCATGAATTAAATTATACTTCGTAAAAATTAACTTTTAAATGAAAAAAGGCTTATAGTTCCCTTAACTTTTGGATACTATAGCAAAAAAAATTAAAATGAAAGATTAAGTATCACTCTGTACTAACTGTTCAGGAATCGCAGCTCTGCCTACCATGAAGTGAGGTTGAAGTCCAAGGATAGAAACAAGTTAGTTAGAGATGCTATAATGCAATGATTCAAAGTACAAATTACAAGTTTGAGGAAGATGAACAATCTCCCTCCATTACGAGTTCAAAGTTTGAGTGGGAGATGAGTTTCAGCGTTCTCGGTTGAACAAATGAAAAAAGTCATGTTTATTCGCACAACCTGAATATTGTTAGTTCGCATTATCAAAGGTAGTTGCGCCAAGTGTTAGTGAGCGAGTGTAAAACAACAATTATTTTATCACTAATGTCTGATGGGTAGTTCGTTCACAAATTAGTTCTTCTGAACGAATCCTAGAAGTGAACTAATCGATCATTTAGTTCACTTCTAAATGAACTAGTTCATTAGTTCTTTTTTTTTTTGATAGTTCTTAGTTCTTATCGGTCTACTCTACTCGATCTGTTGATCAAACTGAAGTTTAAGTAAGTAGCAGTCGATGAGTGAGTAAAACAATTACCCAATAGTTCTAGCATGAATTTATGAATACGAGTCAATCATAATATCATATAATAAATCAGTTGATTTAAGTGATGTGAGCCAATCACGAATCAGCTGATTGAAGTGATTGAGTTGAAAAATTTACTGAACTACTGAACTAATTGAACTAGTTCAGTGAACTCGTTCACTTAGGTGAAGCAGACTCAATGAACTAAAACCGCGAAATGAACTAAAATTCCCATCCTTGTAGTATAATTGAGATAAATGATTAATAACAGACTATTAAGTCAGAGTATGAAAATTAGGTTCCTCGCATAACTAATCATTAATCAAAACTCAATTGCAACGGACTTTTATTCATTCTACGGACTCACTCACTTAGAATCCATTAGCTTAAGACAAACTGACTCGAGGACCGACCGTATTTTCATTAATTTATTGCGGAATTGTAAATCCTTTACCCTATATGCCGTCAATTTCAAATGGACAAATAAGAGTTTCATTCAATACTTTTGAATGTTGCAAGCTTTCCATTCACTTCATTTAGAAAAAAACCTTGAAGCAACTGATCTTGTCTCATCAGCTCAATTACCTACAACTTTATTTGAGAAAAAACATTGGTCTTCAGAAATTATTCTCTGAAAACATGTCAAAATCAACCTGAAGATTACGATAAAACTACAAGCGACAACCGAAAACTCATGTTTAGGCCACTGGGTATTTCCGACACTTATGTACGCGACAAATTTTCTAAACGATCGCAGCATGATGGATAAAATGCCAATATTTATACCTACAACAAATTAATAAGGAAACAATACCGTATAATGAAAAAAACAAGAAGTGAAACAAATAATTTGCCGGCTTGATTATTTTAATTCTCAGGCAACACGTCCAAGTTCACTCGTCGTCGATTTCGCCTAACTTTTCACGTATCTTCCACTTTGTTTTCAATTCAGCGAGTTTTTTACGCTTTCTTTCGTGAATTCGTCGTTTTTGATCGTCAATGAGTTTCTTCTGGTTATCTAAAGAATCTCGACCGTTGATTAAATTATCGAGTTTCTTGATCATCAACTCACGAGCCCGCTTACGATTTTGAACGAGCGACCTTGTTTCATGGCATTTTACTGTAATTCCTGAAGAAAAAATCTTAGTGAAATTAATGACATTTTCTAAAAAAAAAAGAGTAAGTATTTTTTACCCATAGATTTGTGAACTAATACAACACAGTTGAGCGTTTTATTGACAGACTGTCCTCCAGGCCCATGACCATGCACAAATTGTTCTTCAATTTCGGCTTCATTAAGTACTGGTACTTTCGAGTGATCTAATTTATACTTTCGGCATAATGTATTTGGTGAATTGAGGTGAAGTCGACGAAAATAAGTTTGCATAAAAACGTTCTCTAAATATCTACTAAATTTACAAATTAATACACTCATTTCAAAGAATTCGTTGATTCTTCAGTAGCGTTATTCCTTTCTGCAAAATAATTTCGCATCAGTAATCATCATAATTATGAATGAAATTATAGTCCATCCAATGAGAGTTGATTTCAGAAATGAAACACAATCCGCAAAAACAGTATAATTTTGCAGGAATTCTTAACGCATTATTGTTAGTTGAAATATGCGAGAATACGAATTAAACGATTACCAAACGTGAAAATGTGAATATCTGGCAAACTTGTTTTAAAGCGCAGAGATTATCTTTCGCTGGACGAACTATAACCAATGTCACGACAAAAACATACCTTGTACTGAAATTCAATATCTTGAAGATTTTCTAAACCTTTATTTTTTCTGAATTCGTTCCGAATTCGTTTGGTATAATAATCCTTGTCAGTTAGTTGTAAACGTTTCCCATACTTCAACAGATCTTTATAAAGGAGCAATACTTTTCGTGAGCTTGCCTGACACTGCATAATTCAACGAAAAGCCCAAGGGTCTATAAATTGTTCAAAGGTTTGTTGTTATAATATGAACGGGAATTCCGGGCATCAATTGAAAAATAAAATACTTACAATTTTACGAAATAATGCACACCGAATAAGAAAATTCACTAAATTTTCTACGTTAGTCTGATACTAATAGGATTATTTATGGACTTCCAGAAACCACAACGTGAGCAAGATCAAGAAGTATACGCGTTTCGAACACTATTCTCGTTTCTATCAGTTGTCCAGTTTCCCAGCTAGTTAGTAGTTTCTACAAACGATTGAGGGAAAAGTGAATTATTTTAGAAATCTTAAGCTTTTACGCATCACAAAAACGAATATTTGATGCACAGATGAGATCAGAGATACACTTCAGGTTCAAGCAGTGTTGCCAACTAATGATAGTAAAAAAGCCGTATCCACACTACAAAAAAGCCGTATTTCAAGGTCCAAAGCCGTACAAGTCTTAATTTTTCTCATATTTGTTTTCTTGACCCCCTCCCATACCATAATGAATAATATAACTCAGTTTTTGCCCCCTTAACATGTTATTTTTTTCCCCAACACGTATTTATGGTAATTTGTAAACAATTTTGATTAATTTAACGGCGATGAATAGAAGAGAATTCGTAGATGAATTCTCTTCTATTCATCGCTAAATCCTAATTAATGATAATAATAATAATTAACAATTAACTCACCTGTAGATTGTTCTACCTCAGCCCATCGGCTGTAAATCCGGAATCACATCACATCACATCTTCACATCACACTCACAGTTTTCAGTTCTTCAAAAACGAAAAAAATTAAAAAAAAAAACAACTTAATTGATAATGATAAGAAATGAAGCAATTGAATATCGATGTTTGAGACACACTTTTATTTTTAAAAAGATCGATTTCGTTTATCAGTAGGTATTACATTAAAAAAAAAATTATATTTAATTTTTTTCTGAAAGCCGTACGTTTTGGCGTACGGCCCTACATACGGACCGTACACATTTAAAAGAACCCAAAAGCCGTACGTTTCCGGCTTTTTCCGTACGGTTGGCAACGCTGGGTTCAAGTTACTCACTTTGTCATCATTTTTTTACTGTGTTAGTGTAACAGCATTTGTAGTGAGACAAAAGCTCTGTTTGATAGGACTACACCAACTTACACCAACCTACACCAGGAGGGCGATTCCACAAATTTCAGAATGTTTTGTTATCATACTGTCTGTGATTCCCACTTAGTCTATGGATGTAACATTTTTGTACTTAAAATTTTCTTATGTTTGTAAATCATTCAGCTGATGGCCTCTGTTGCCCAAACATATTGTTGATACGAAATCCCACCTTCTCTCTTTCTTCATCATCATCACGATCATACTGTATACATATATGTCACACGTACACTCTCATCACGAAGTGCTTCCCCTACTATTCTCGAACCGATAACGCTGTTGCTTCGCCATTTCGTATTAATTCATATTTTATTTCCAAATGTAATTTTAGTCTGCTAATAAATTCTATCGTGAATACTTCTCTCTTACTCTTTTTCGTTCCTCGTCTTTACCGCCTCACATCACATATTAAATACTAGTCATTTTTATACTTTGTCATTTTTATGCGTTTTACTCTTTTATTCAATGATGATATAATTCTCAGTTTGATTCGTTCGTTTCCATACTTAATTCAGTTCGCACGATGATAGTTCCTGAAGTTTAAAATTTCAAACTCACAATAGGTCTGTTCTACTGACATCATAGAGTTGATCAATGACATCAGTGAGATAACGATATTGTGTCACATTATCGTTATCGAATCGTGTACTACACCGTCGTTCACGATACTTGGGGGGGAGAGGAAGTCTCAGTCTTTCCCAGTCACCCTTCCGTGTAGAAGTTGTTGGGGAATTATTTATTATTTGTTTTGGTTTGTTTTTTTTTTTGTTTTTTTGTATTAGTAGGTTTGCTGTGTGATGGTTAATATGTTTGTTGTTTGTGAATTGTTCATTGATGTTGTAATAAATAAATAACAAGATATAGAAATTATAAAATCATTTATTATATGTACGAAAATAACGATACTTAATAATTATGGAAACAATAATACATATATACGGTTTAGGAACAAGCGTCTAGGGACACCGTAGGGTAAATTTTTTTCTGGTAGTTTTGGAATTGGTCAGAACACTTCGTTCGACTAGGGATTTTCGTTTGTTTTGTTTGTTAGTTTATTGATAATAATGGTAGTTGGAAAATGGGTTACCTAATTGTTTAATTTTTGATGTTTTAAATATGAATTCCAAATCGCAATTCATCTGGGACCTATGTCAAACTTCTTTTGGTAAAAAACATCATATACTCAGGCACATTGAAAACATTCATTTCATTAATAGGCCTACCAGTGTAAAAAAATTCAAAAACATCAAAGTAAAATCCAATGTTTTCTATGCTGTTTTTCCTGCAATACTTCCTGTGCATACGATCGTCATTTAAAAAATAAGTAACGTTCTTTTCTGTTTCGTTTTCTTTGCATTCATGTTAAATTGAATAAATAAAGTTGACTCCGATTTTTTTTTTTAATATTTTCAAAGGATAAATGAAGTTTTCTGGTGGTTTATTCGAACATGTTCTCATGAATACTACACTTCGTTCATCTTTACAGTGTCATTCGGTGTTTTTTATTCACAACTTAAAAATTTTTCAGATTCTTGCTTTATAAAAATATATTTAAAAAAAAATACAGCCTCTACAAATAAATAGTTTTTTTTACAAAAATTCTAAATAATTTCAAATTTCAATAAAAACACAAAATAACTTTGAAAACTAAGTCAAACGAAATGTTCCAAACGATTCCGAAACCACCCGAAAAAATTTACCCTACGGTGTTCCTAGACGCTTGTGGTTTAGGAACGTTTGCTATCACATATTTTGAGCGAAAGTTTAATTTGACTTTAAGGAACGTTTATTTGTTAAATTTATTTAATATATTGGTAAATGTTGTGATCTGCCTTCTTTTCCTGTTGTTTGAAGGTCTATTATCACAGTTGGTTTCCAGTTTGAAGTTCTATGATCACAGTTAGTTTCTTGTATAGCGATTTATGTTCGGTGTTATGCTTCTGCTGTTATTCTATTCTGGTTTGTCTCTTTTTTTCAGGTATATTTGTGATTCTGTGAAAAGAATAAAATGTATTATTTTTATAAAATTATTGTTTGTTAATAAACACGTCAACTGCATCGTTTTTTCCTTCTGTGAGGATAAAAGATGGTTGGCTAGTGTTTATGTTTGTTGGTTTGTTACGTGTCACCTGCTTCTCCAATCTTTATATTGGTTCCACAGTGGGTCCTCTGGTTGCAAACTTGATTTGTTTCGTTTGTAAGTTTACCCAGAGTAGATTGTCCTAAAGACGGTCTGAGCTACGAATTATTTATGATAATTCATAGATGTTATGTTTTTTGGGCCACTACTTTTGTGTGTCGATGTTGTAAAGGGTCTGGGGAATTTAGCTCTAGTGGTGCTAAATATTTAAGGGGTCTGGTGGTGAGTGTTCCATTTGGAAACATAATGGAGGCTGATCTTATAATTTGGTCTGGGGATTTATGTAATTCTTTAATTACTGCAAGTTGTGGTTTGTTGGGTGTGGATGCGACGTCTATGACGTGTACTAAGTCTCCGATTTTTGGTACATCATCATTTGCGTGGTATTTATTTGGTATCGGTTGTGGTTGTTTGTCCCTAAGATATGTGAGGTAGTTTTGTTTCCATTGTATCCATAAGTTTTTTAGGTATGTCTGGTCCATTTTCCATATGTGTTGTAAATGTTTTTCTGTTGATGTATGGTTGACGTTTGGTTTGTCTGATTGTAGTATTGTGTGTCGAAAGTTTGCGTGAAGAAACTTGGCTGGTGTAAGGTATGAGTATGTTGATGTTTCTGATTCTAGGCATAAGGGTCTTTCGTTGATCATTATTTGTAGTTGTTTGATAGTAATGTGAAATGTGTGTATGTATATGGGGTGGTGTCCTACTGTCTTATAGTAAGATTGTTTGATAATGCCTATTAGGCATTCGTAAGTGCCTCCATACCATGGGGCTTTAGCTGGTATAAATTTCCATTGTATGTTATTTTCATATAAGTAATTTTGTACTTTGTTGTTATTTGTTATGTTGTTCCAAAAGTTTGTTATGTTTGTGTTGATGACTCTGAATTGTGCAGCGTTGTCAGACAGTATTAATTTGGGTGTTCCTCTGCCTGCGAAAAATGAGTGAAATGCACACCAAATTTCTTCTGTTTGTAAAGATTTGATAGGTATTAAATATACTGCTCGTATAGTGAGGCAGGTGAATATGAGGATCCATCTTTTGGATGGTGATGTTGATGGTGAAATCTGTTGTGATTGTTGTTTTGTTATTATTTTGTTATATGTATAAAATGGTCCGAATATATCGACACCGGTGTGTGTAAACGGGTGAGCATTTTCATTGAGTCTAAAGTCTGGTATGGTTGAAAAGGGTGGTTGTTTATAGGGTTTATTTGAATGAATTTTACATTTATAGCAATTTTTTTGAATCGTTGATATGACTAGTTTGTTTATGCTTGGTGTGAAGAAGTTTTTTCTAAATTTTGCGACCGTATATCTGGTTCCGCTATGGTAACCTTTTTTGTGTATGTATGATATTATTAATTTGGTTAAGTGTGATTGTGGGGGTAATAGATATGGTGTATAAGTTTGTGTATGTAATGTATGTGGAGGTAGGTAGTTATGTAATCTGAGCATGTTGTCTTTGTCTAATTTTATGTGAAATTTTTTGAATATTGCGTATGGAGGTGGGTTTGTTTGTTGTAATTGTTGGAAAATGGGTTTACAATATTTTTTTTGTTCTGCATTGATGAAGATAGTTAGTATTTGAAAAAATTGGAAATTTGTGTGAAGGTATGGTATTGTAGAGGATTTATTGTTTGCTATTTTTTCTCTAAATTGTTTTAATGCTTTTATCGTAATTTGGAAGGTCTTGATTAATTTTTGTAGCGAAGAGAATTTATAAATGTCTAGGTTAAATGGTGTTAAGTTTTTTCCATATATATATGTGATGAGTGTGTTTGTGTTTGGTGACGTAGAATTTGTGATTATTTCTTCGTGATCTAAGTGTGGGTATAAATGTTGTGCTTGTGGTGTATTGTCAACTATTTCCTCATTGTCTATATCAGGACTTGTCTTGTTGTTGTTGGTTGTTTCCGATATTTGTTCGTAATGTGGGATTTTGTATGTTCTAGACTGTGTTTGTCTGTGTTTGCGTGTGTATGTGTGGTCATTATATGTGTTGTTTAATATTGTTTCGTTAATGTATGGTTGGGCGTAATTGTGTAAGGATTCTGCTATAGTGCAGAAAGTTTATTCATGTTGGTCTTCTGTTTGGATTTCTGAGGTTTCATCTTTTAGTGTGTGTAAATCTGTTTGTGGCCATTCTGTTTTTTCTTGCGTTAGCCATTCTGGTCTTGTGAACCATTTCGATTGTGTTAGGGATGTTATGTTTGCTCCTCTTGATCCTATATCTGCTGGGTTTTCTTTGGTTGGTACGTATTGATATAGTATGTTTGGGATTGTTATAATCTCTTTGACTCTTTTTGTGTAAAGGGGGGTAAGATTTTCCTTTGTGTGAGCCATATGAGTACGCATTTACTATCAGACCATAAGAAGGATTGTTTGTTATGTGATATTTGTAATGTTTCTCTAAGGAATTTAATGAGTCGTGCTCTGAATAATGCCGCTATTAGTTCTAATTTTGGTATTGTGTGTGTTTTTGCTGGTGTTAGTCTACATTTGCCTATCAGGAATCTTAATGTGTGTATGTTGTCTGTTTTGTATCTTAAATATGCTACTGCTGAGTATGCTATTGTGGAGGCGTCTACGAATACGTGAATTTCTGCTTGTTCTGGTGTAAATGGTTTTTGAAAAAATTTTCTTTGGAAACATATGTCATTACATTTGCTTATGTCTGTTATAATGTTTTCTGCTATTGGTATTAAAGAGGTTGGTAATGGTGTGTCCCATTCTTGTTTGTGGTCCCATAAGGTTCGTACAAAGGCTTTTGCTGGAACCAGTAATGGTGCAAACCAACCTAATGGGTCGAATATTGCTGAGAAATTACTGACAAAAGTTCTTTTGGTATGTTGGTCTGGTATTTTGATCTTTGGTTGTAAATATAGTATGTCTTTGATGTAATCCCATTGGATTCCTAATATTTTAATAGGTGGGTTTTGAATTGCATTTTTGGTTGTGAAGTATGATCGTAATGTTTTGTCATTTGTTGCCCATTGTGCCAGTTCCATGGATATGTCATTGAATGTTTTGTTTGATGCATTATATAATTTTACGGCTTGTTCGTGTGTTGGTACTGATGTAACTAGATTGTCTACGTAAAAGTTATTCGTTAATATGTTGTAGAATTGCAGGTTGGTGGTTTGAAAATGATAAAGTAAAGTAGCTTCTAATAAAAATGGTGATGCTATGACTCCAAAGGGTACTCGTTTGAATCTGATAATAATGAGATTGTTGTTTGCCAATGGTTTGTTTGGGTCTTTGAGCCATAAAAATCTTGTGACATCTCGGTCTGATGGGTTTAATTCTAGTTGTAAAAATGCTTTTCTAATGTCTGCACTTATACCAATTGGGTTTAATCTGAATGTTATAAATAGTTTTATGAGGTCTGCGAGAAGTTTTAATCCTTCGTGTTGTGGTATGCCAACTGGGGTAGCAACGCACCACATAGGTTGCACCCGGCAGACTACACACATTTTGACAACTCCTCAAACGAGAACCACCTTGACATCCTGGCACGTCTCCAAAAACCCACTTCGTATGTCCCCAGAGACACAAATAAGGGTTCAGCACAAGGTTACAAGATGGAACCTCGCGCACCTGGAAAGCTGATCCAGGGTGATAGATAAAACTAACCACGGGAACGTCGATAATTTGGGAATAAAGGCCAAAAGATACATAGATAATAGAATTGAAATCTCGGAAACCCACCCAGAAAGAACTTGTCACGTGTTTACAAATCGGTTTTGCCCCGCCATTTCACCCACGGATAAAAGAATCACCACATCATAATAAATATAAAAACATTAGAAACATACCTGTAATCGAACAAAATAAACAAAGTTACCGGATGCATTTCATGGGTTTGTCCTCATAGGCGGGTATGAATGAAGACGTAGCGCTTGAATTATTACAGAGGTGAGAAAAGCATGGTGCGAAATATATATAGAAATGAAGTACGCCAGTACCTCAGTCGAACATAAATTAAGCAAGAGTGATCGGCCGAATGTACCACGAGAATGGACAAGCCGTAATTGCGATAGATAAGGCTGACCTGGGATAACCGTTTTTCTACTTTCAGATATACGTATATATCTGGAAGAGAAGAGTGGTTATCGAATTTGGGAAAAAACCCAGTTACTTACAAATAATCAACAGACGTTGATATTTGCAGGTAAGTGGGGCGTATTTTATCCAGATACCTCAGATCCCCCCCCATTGCCCCACATTTCCAGGACATAATTGGGAAAAGTAGAGTCAAGATTGGGAGTGTAAGTCGAGATTGAGATATTGGGGAAATGTGGTGAAAATGGAATAGTGGAAAGGGGTATCGGGTAAGATACGTAATTTTGAGAAAAATACACAAAAATTTGGAAATTCTGGAATCTTTACCGTTGCAAGTAGATAACCAGGTTTTTAGGTTGTTTGACCGTGGTATGTTGGCTTACAGTTGTTTAGCGAGACTGTGGGTACTGGTGTTGGTCGACTAGTCTGTAAATTGAAATTTCTAGCGGAGGGACGGATGTGATCAACAATTGTGGAGTTTGTATATTGTACTTACTGTGGTCCTTGGCTGTAGTAAAGAAAAATGAAAATTAATGATAAGTCCAGGTGAAAGAAAAATGTCAAGAATTTAATATAAAAATAAACGAAAAAAAAATTAACATTATTGTAACGAAAACGAAGAAGGACTATCATAATAATAATGAAAGTATATATTAATGCTCTAGAAAAAGAACACATAAAAAAAAAATTGAGCAAAAATTAGAAAAATTAGGAACAAATGAAAAGAAAGAGAAGAGAAAAAAATATTAAATATTAAGAAAAAACCTGGTACAGATTATGAAAGAAAACACTAAAAATAAGATAACAATTATGATGTAGTAAATGAAATATACCAGGTTATATTGAAAAGAGGCAAAAAAAACATTGACCAGATAGTCGAGATCCACGGAAAGAAACAAAGATGTACGGTATATCCGCCCCTTATTGGCGTTACAAAAAGGAGAAAATGAAGAAATAGTATGAGTATACAAATTGAAAAAAAACAAAAATTACTACTGTCTGCAAACGGATCGGTTTTGCGGATGGTTAACATGAAAGTAAAGTAGTAATAAAAACACAATTTTTTTTTATTTTTTTTTATTTTGATGGAACGTTTTTAGAAAGGAGAAAGTTTATTTGGGAGCGGAGTATATACAGGAAGAAAGTCGTTATCGGGATAATTGTCGATATTGGGACCTGGTTTTTTAGCTCTCTTCTGCGGGGGTGGATGCCTACATCATACCACAGGCCTCCCTGTCCTGGTCGGCCCGTTGAGCATTGAAACACTCAACGGCCTCGCCGTTGATGATTACCAATCCGGGTGCGTTCCAATTTGCCGCATCCATACGAATCCACACCTCATTGGCGTGGCAGAAATCACATCCTAAAATCACCCCGTTACCAAGACAGTGGACTAAACCAAACTGTATCTCAAATGTCTGCTCCCAGGTACGTACCTTGAGAGTGACGGTTTCATCGAAGTAGTAAGGCAGTTGTCCACTGCCTCTCCACGGTAGATTTACATTTCGCATTCTGCTCGCCAGCTTGGTCGACTTCGCAGAATGCGGGATGAGGCCCGTGCCACAGATTGATGTTACCAGGTGCCAATCAAGGAAGACCCTGGTATCGTAGACATCCTCCACAACCGCGAAGAAAGTGATCGACCATTTGGGGGGAGCGCCTTGGAGTAGGTGGTAGGGGGAGGGAGGGCCAATTTGAAATCTACGATTTGGCCCATCTCACCGCTCGTTGCACCAGACTCCTTCGGCGCTACGACCTCCTCTTGGCTCGATGTTTTGTTTTGAGATGCCGTAACCGATCACCGGCTCCTATCCAACCGTATTTCCAAGTGCGAACGGACAAATCTGTTCCCACTCGGACATACCTGGCTGGTTAGTGAGCCGGGTCTCGGTTCTGTCGATATTGGCGTCGGTGTTATGATCTCTTGGAAAGTGGCTGGCGCCGGTACAACAGGGGCATCTCTGCCAGGTTGATGTTTCGGGATTCGGAAACCAGGGATGCAGAAACGTTTCGGCGACTCTGACTTTTCCAGTATTGCAGCGGGTGTGACTTGTTTTTTGATTTTTTCCTCTGCTAGACGTTTAGCAGCAATGTCGTCGACCTTTTGTTGAATTGTTTTTCTTTTTATCGTCGAGTCCGGTGTCGATGGGCCAGGTTTTGCGCTTTCACTGACGGATGTCAATGTGAGCTGTTGGTTCATGATTTTGGAGCTTCCAGCAATTTCCCCATCCTTGACGAGTTTCACGTCCGGGAGCTTCGGGGTAGGTATGACGCTTGGCGTGTTATGGGCCATTTTGTTCGCGTTCGGCGTAGGATCGGGTTTTTTGTTATCTTTTTCAGTTTGACCCGGAGTAGCTTCTTCTGGTTTGGTATGTTTTGGTAATTCTGAATGATGATGTTTGATTTTAGTAACATGTTTAGTTTTGGGGGGGCTAATTGAGCATCTTTTTAATAGGACTAAAAGTTTTTTTCCCGGGAAGTCGTGACAAATTTCGCTATCGGAAGTTTGTTGATTATCACCACAAATATATTCGGGATTCGTTTTGTTGGTTTGATCGAATCTACCTGGATCGGCAGTTCTCAACCCCCCTTGGGTTGAGACCGTGTTATTTGCTGTGGTAACCGTAGGTTCTGATACTATTTGCGGTACTTTTGGAACCCATTTTTTTGGGGTAGAAGCCTTGTGTTTTTGCGAAATTGTTTCCGATAGCGATTTTTCAGTACTAATTCCTGGGTTGTCCTTACGTATAAGCTCTTTGTTAATTTTATTTTCATTCGGGTCTTTATTTTGCTCCGGGATTTTGAGGATGTTAGTAACACTTTTAGAGGGTATTTTAGCGGGTATCGGTTGGGTGCCTAAATACAGTTTTTCTACCAAGGTTGGAGTATACCACGACTTGGTAGGTTGGGTATTTTTAATTTTGGGGCATGCAGGTTTATTAATCGTGGCGCTTTTATTACCTTTGAATCCGGGTGGTGGTGTTTTGATAGTCGACAATGTGATTTTAAGTAGTTTATCTACAGCACTTGCTAGGTTGCTTTCCACGTTTAGTAGAGTAATCGCGTGTTGGTAGAACATTGGCCGGAGGTTTTTCAGTAGGACCTTTGCCTTGATTAGGTCTTCGTTATCCGCGTTGAGAAGGGAATTGGCGTGTGCTCGGCTGTTGACGAGGTTCGTAATTTTTTTCATTGTATCCACTGCAAGGTTGTGGAGTAGCTCGAAATCTTCGGCCGTTTGTGGGTTCCTATTGTTATTATTTTATTAATAAAAAGATATAGCACTAATGTCGCGGGGGGATGACGAAGGAAAAAAATATAAAGATGGAGTATGTGGGAGTGAGACACGAAAAAAATTTAAATATGGGGGAATGAGGGTTAGTGGACGGAAAAATTTAGAACGTGGCGAGATGTATAAAATATAAGTTAAAAAGAAACTAGGCGATAATTTGCTGTAATTGTTATCCGCTATAGAAAGAATGTGTTATTATTTTGTAATTACTTGGTTGATAATTATTGATTATACGTGTACAAAGAAAATCGCCGGTATCGGTTCTGGGTACGAGTCAAAAAAGTTTGTAAAAATTATTCTAATTACACGATAATAAAGAAATATAAGGAACATAAAGAATAAAAATGTAAAATAACCATAACCAGGTACGAAAATAGAGAAATAAATCCGGGAACTCACTTAAATAATCTCGACTCTTAATTGCAACTAGATCGGGCGCGTGGTGTATCACGAATGTATTAGCGAATAAGGGTAGCAAGGTTAATGATTGCGACTTAGTGCTATTATTGCGTCGTATTTCCAGTAGCCACTTACAAACCGGTGCAACGATGATGGTTTTTTTTTTTTTTTTTTTTTTTCAGGCGCATGTATTGCACGGGCTAGTATTGAGTAAGGATAGAGGAAACGGATGATAGTTTGCATCAGGTTGATGGGCGTGTCTTTATATTCTCGATCGTGATTTTTAGTGATGGTCCGGTTTTTTGTATGTCCTTTTGTGAGGCGTATTTGCAGTGATGCGTTGTTGCCGGGTTTACATTGTGTATAATGTACAATGTAGTTCTTGGTATTTAGGCATATATATATATATTTTTTTTTGTGTGGTCTTGAATGGGCTGTTGTCCTTGAATATGGATCTTATTCTTTTGTTCCATGCCTCTTACTGTCTTTTTTACTTGATTTATATTATGTACAAAAAAAATGGAAAATGGTCGAAAGATATAAATTGTTGGTTGATTATCAGGTTACTAAATTCGCCTGATGATCACCTAAATTTTGTATTAATATTTAAGGTTGTTTAAATGATGAGTTTCATATTGTCCAGTTTTGAGAGATTCGAGGAGGTATGCGTTTTTTCCTTCTTCTCGAATGACAATATACGGTCGTTTGAATAGATTTGCAAATTTTTTCGAGAAATTTTTGTCTTTGTTTGACAACGGATGTGTTTTGACAAAGACTATTTCTCTGGGTTTTAGATGGATTGGACGTTTGTGATTTTTCTTGAAATATTCTTGTCGTTGTTTAAGCTTTTTAACGACTCTTTCTTTAACTTGCTGCAGTATGTTGTTATAGTCGTCTTCGTTGATTTTTTCAAGGTTATTGCTTCCTTTAATTGAGGGCCGCAGTTTTAATTGTAGGGTAATTGGTGGGATGCCTGTGACAATATGCTCGGTAACGTTAATTTTCTTTTCAATTTCTGGTATTAGGTTAGCCCATTTACCATGATTTTTATCGTGCACGTTCATCCGTATTCCTTCTGAGATCGACTGCATTACCCTTTCGCATGGGTTGCTTGCTGGTCGGTATACAGATGTGAAGCGTGTTTTTATCCCAAGGTTTTCCCAGTGTTTTGTCCATTTTTCGGTCATGAACTGGGTGCCATTATCTGATAGAATTACCTAGGGTTTTCCGAATTTGTCTATGTGTTTTGTTGGCCATTTTTTGGATATTTCGGTTGTTGCACTTTTAACCAGGTATAATTTGACAAATTTCGTAAAAATATCTAATACGACTAGGATTTTTTCTACTCCTCCTCTGCTTTTGGGTAGTGGTCCGAAGTAATCTATGGCAAGTATGTCATTTTTGTTTTCCGTGACGACGTTCTTCATTTCACCACATGGCATATATTTTTGTCTCTTGCATGTAAGACAGGTTCTACAACTTTGAACGAAGTCGATGATGTCATTTTTGCACCCCAGCCAGTCGAAGAATCTATGGATTATCGTTGTTGTTTTATTGATACCGGGGTGGACTATTATGTCGTGCCGCATACTTTGTGGCAGGTAAATTCTGTATTTTCCGTCTCTACCTAGAAGTTTGTATGTGCCATTTTCTAGGATTACTCTTCTATTATGGTTAGTGAGGAACGTCATTTCGATTTCGGGATCATTTGATTGCGTATCAGGTATTTTGTTTAGCCATTTGTTAAAATTTCTGGAGTTTAAATTGTTTTCTTTTTCTATCAGTGCGCAATTTAGGTTGGGTGCTGGTATGGATGATAAAGGTACAAAGTACGTGGGGTCCTTAATTATTACGTCTTTATGGTAGCGCGATAACACATCGGCCACTTCATTTTTAACACCGTGAATATGGTTTATCGCTAGCATTCTGAATTCTTCTAGTGCGATGAGCCATCTTATGATTCTATCTGGGGCGTTAAATTTGTCTTTTTTCAGCATAGATAATGCCTGATGGTCTGTATAAAGTATAATTTCGAAACAGTAAAGGAAGTATGCGCATTTTTTTAGTGTGTAGACCATGGTGAGTAGTTCTTTTTCGAATGTAAAGTAGTGCAGCTCTGCCAGTTTTAGTAGTCTGCTGACCATATAGACGATCCTGGGGTCATTTTTGTCTTGGTCGTTGTCGAATTGATATACGAATCCTCCTAGACCATATCCTGAGGCGTCGGTTACTATGTAAAATGGTCTGTCAAATCTGGGTTGTGCTTCGATTAATAGTCTGCTACATTCTTCCTTTAGTTTTTCGAACGATTTAATTTGTTCTAGTCCCCATACGAATGGTATGTTTCCACATAGTCGATACAGCAGTTCTCCTATATCGGCACAATTTGGGATATGTGTTCTAAAGTAGTTTATCATACCGAGGAAGGCT